>JAODXP020008115.1:0-91010 GCA_027497455.2 Sardinella longiceps | reverse complement strand
CATCAACACCAGGGCCAAAAACATGACCGGCAGTAACAGGTAAGTCAAGGAAAGGCTTCTGAGACGACTGAGACATAGTAGTTTGGGAGAGCCAAAGCTGTCTGCATGATGAGATGACTCCAGCCAAGCTCTTACCACAAGCCCGAGCCATTTCAGTGTGCAGGTGGGTAAGCAACCGGGACACCTGAGGCATTTCATCCATCAAAGACTGGTCATAATCAGCAGACACACGAGACACCTAAAGGTCCTGATATGACTGAAATAAGGTAGAAGCATTCAGAAGGCAACCCAACATGGCAAGCGACATGTATGTTCAACCAGTCATCAGCAGCACGATAGGGGCCTGGAGGGCAACGAGGCACTTTCTCCTTATCTGTAAGGACCATGGCTGCCACTATCGAGTCCACAGGCGGAAACTGGTTGAACCCCAGAGACTCTGGGGATGATGTATATGACCAAGGCCTACAGCAGCTTGAAAGGTGAAACCGCTCATTTACCTTAGCCCAAGTTTGACTCAAAGCAGCACGAATTTGGGGGCACTGGGGTATATTAACCCTGCCAGGTAAGTCTGCCTCATCTGTAGGTATATCTAGAGCCTTCAAAACTCTGGAGAGGAGCTCCTGCATATCAGGTGAAGCAGAGACCTCACTCTCTTGTTCTGAGACAGTGTCTGAATCACAGTTTGCTGAGCCAGATACTGAGTCTACCTCAAAGTAATTGAGTGTGGTTACATGGACATGAACAATCTGATTATTTAACTGAATATTCCATTTCAGTCGGAGTTTATCAATGCATCTCCTTGGATACTGTTCTATAGAATGCACCTTGGAATATCAATAATTGGATTATTTATGTGCATGTAACCGCACTCATTGTCAGCATGAATGGACAATGCATCACTCTCTTCACCAGAGTCATCAGCTGGAAGACATTCCGACCTGTTGGGTTTCCAGCATACTCACAGTGGGGCTAACATCCCTCCCCTGCTTAGCCAGAGTATCTGTTACTGGAGGCGATGGTAGAACACGTTTAGTAGCACCAGAACGCACAAGTTGCTTACCTGAAGACTCACGCATCATGGCCATGCGAGCTTCACACAGGCGTGGCCCCAGAGTAGCACAGAACATGCAAGTTAGAGGGGACTCAACAGCTTGAACTGCATGCTCCAAGCCAAGGCACCACATACAGGTGGGATGGGCATCAGCTGAGGCTAAACCCGCAGAGCATTGATCACAAAAATAAGGCACGCTCACTAAATGTCAATCTGATAATACTTACCTGACAATAACTCAGTAAATTAAAAGTTGCTCTCTAATTACCCCTTAATAGCCCTTTAAGAGTAATTAACAAGGCGCTATTGCACCGACAAATGTGACCGAGTGCTACGGCTTCCTAGCCTGATTGCAATCGACTTTCAAAGCTTTACGAGACTTTGGTCTGACCAGGAGCCCGTATAACAAAGTTTCTCAATACGCATGGTTGACCCGCCTCCCTGAAATGCCTCGGTTTGGTACTGGTTGATGTTAGGAAATGCTGTGCCGAAGCAAAACCAATCACACCACTCTTTCCTCTGACGTATGTGATTCGAAGGGAATTGCTTGAACAGGACTGAGAGCCGTTGGAGCTGTTCAAAGTTGATTGGTTCTCGACCAAGAGGGGGCAGTTCTCCCGTCTAGGGGAATTCAGAAATCCTGCCCAATCAGCAGCTGGCCAGACCAGCGACAGCAATGCCGAAGGTCTTACGTCACTGGGAGGGCGTGCCAGGCTAACGGCCTCCTACAGCTCTGCACTAGAAGCAGCTAACAAGAATCAATGTCAATTATCAACAGAGCGCGTGCACGGTCAGACAATGCTCCAAGATGCAGCAAGTAGCTAGAGCACAATGTGAGCTAAATTCGGTTGGAGCTGGGGTGAGCACACACACCCATTCTGGAGCAACTAAGAATTAGTCACAAGTAAGTTAACTTGACGTGATAAGTTAACTCTAACCAAGGATGTCAAGGTGGACAAACACACACCTGTATCCAAGCTGACAGAAAGAGCCCAATCTCTGTATTAATAGTTAGCGGTGCTAACTACAATAGCAGCAAACAAAACAAGAAGGCGCAATTTCGGAACAAGTTCAAACAATTTAACAGAACAGTCAAACAGCGTTGTTAAGTCTGACCAAGTTCATCGTTCGTCAGTTACACGGTAATAAGTTGACTTCGTAACAAAAACAGACAGGGTAAATTCAATGGAGGCAAACCTCCAGTACTTACCGGAACTGGCTCAACACTTACCTCCCCTGGCCGAGGGAAAAAAAGAGGCTGATTTGTGGTATTGTCCAGTATATGTATTGGTGGGCGCGTGGACATACCACCCCCGTTACACAGATGTACTCTGAAATTCTAGCTCGACCTAGAATTGACTATGTGACTAGCATAGTCCCGAAGTGAAAGAGAACAACATCGTAGACCAGGGGTCGGCAACCTTTTTGCCATGCTGTGCCATTTAGAAATTTTCATATTAGTTAGTGTGCCAGTCGGTGTCGTTAAGTACGTGAAATTAAATACTGGCGACAGATTTAGATGGATATGGACATTTAATGCATTTAGCAAATGTAATTGCACTGTTTTATCCTCACAGACTTCAAGGATTTAGAACACCCATGTTTCCCTCTCCCTCTCTTCCCACTAGATAACAACCATATAGGCAACAAATTCACAAAGTAGGCCTGACATCCAAAATCTGACAGTAGTAGTAGTAGTAGCAGTTATTCACAGAGCCTACTGAAAATGGAACTGATGAATAATAACACAGATTGAAAAAAAAACAAAAAAAAAAAAACCAATTATTAACAATTATTACAATTATTATGAATTAACAATAACCTGCCAATTTGAAATAGACCTGCCTTGCCTTGTTAGAAAATAAATGTTTGGCCTAATAGTCTGTGGCCATTTTCAAAATGGCATACTGCTATACTACATGTGCTACATGCTGCGTGTGCCCCAGCACACAGTGCAGCACACACTACTGCTTCCTCAATTAATTAATTAGCTGCAGGTGCTCTACTTGTTCTACCCAGTATGCAGCATGGTATGCAAGCAGCAGAAAATGGCCAAGAACCTCATTAAATAATTGACTGCAGGTGCTCTACCTGACTGAAGCCCCACACTACTCCTGTGATATTAGTCATGTACTGCATGCTACACGCTGCTGTCTGCAGAGATCAGTATACGAGCAGTATGTAGTAGGCATTTTCGAAAACGGCCAATGTGATCCCTGGTCTTCCCCTTAAATGTGCGGTTGGTAGCCTAATTGGTCTCTTTAAGTTGGACGCATGCTTCCGCTGTCAGACGACTTCGGGAGGGGCAAAGGACATAACGTTACTTCATGTGTATCTGTTCACGCAGATAGGTTGATCCGAACACTGACAATAAGCTCGTTCGTGTTCAGAGTCGGTACAGCTACAGGCTGTAGCCAGAGCCAGCGAGATCTACGGAAATACGTCGGTGGGAGTGGAAAAGCGTGGGGGACAAGGTGGACAACACAGCTGCAGCTGGCTGTAGCCAAACACACGTGAACATGGACGTGATGTCAGGAGATATCGCGGAAGTTTGTTTGCACTGAAAACAGCTTGAATCCCCTCATTTCATCATTAAACTAAACGTGATAACTGGCGAAATAAATCATATAATGTTGCTTAATAAATTATTGTTGCAATGCAAGAGGAACAGAGTTGTGTTTGAAGGTGTTTTGTTAAAAATAGTAATGTGGTATGAAATGCTTATTTGAGATGGCAAACCAAGCCATGCTGGAGAGCAATAAGGCTATGTCATTGGGCAAAACTTGCATACTGCTTAGCAGCAGCTCATTCAAATAAGCCCATTTTCAGTGAGTACAACGTGGTTGGTGTCATATTTGTCATGAGGAGTTTCAAACCAATCGGAATAATGAGTTACGTCATGGGGGTGGGATGCATCCTCTTGCAGCCGAGAAAAAGGAGATGCGGGTTTCGGCTGCAGCCGCCTTGTTACCGCGAGTTTTGAGTGACGTGCTGTGGGCGTATTTTGGTGACGCATCCACAAGCTTCGGTGAAGTCAGCCGGAAGTCGGACACCGCGTCTAACCACAATGCATCGCTTGGCTGCAGCCGGCTGCAGGTGGCTGTAGGCGGCTTTACATCTCAAACACGCCTATTAAAAGCCAGTGCGATATAGCCTGACATAGCCCGACCATATGCCTACTGCTGACGAACATTCGTATTATGGGCGGGCTATATCAGGGTAAGTGCGATAATGCGAAGACAGTTGAACTTTTCGGTAAAGATGCCCAGCAGGCGTAGGCGATGTTGACCCTGCGATGTGTTCTGTAAGTTAATTGAACACGTAGCTCTGTCAACTTGCTCACCCAAAATGTTGAGCTCTTCAACTCAATCATCTGCATTTCCATATGTGCCCAAATCAATTTCATGAGCCAAATCAACTTCATGTCCGTGATCAAGAAGTCCCCAAAGCGCTCTGCGAACTCTGACTGAAGCTGTCGCATGTATTCGCAGATATGTGTCAATGTGGTTGGAAGTAGCCTAAACTCCCTTGTGTGTCTGAACTATCGTATCGTTCCTATCTGCCTGATCTTTTGAAAGTCTTTTCGCGCTTTGTCTCGTAATGACATCTAACATTGTATGTTCGACACACAACACTTTCAAAACACAAAGTGCACACAGCACAATCCTTCTAAGAAACGAACAAATATTCTGCGGTCTAGGAGGAGTGGAAGGCCCGACCTGTCGGCTTCTTTGCCATCTAAGCAATGCATAAAGGGGGCACTCGTGTGAAAAATAAATATGGGGAGGGGGCGCTATTGCTGCGTAGTCATTTTTAAGGTAGGCTAAATGACATTTCAGCATATGTCTGAACATTTTTAATGTATTAAATTATTAGGATAGTGCAATGTAAGCGTGCCACTGGAAATTCCTTGGCGTGCCACTTGCGGCACGCGTGCCTAGGGTTGCCGACCCCTGTCGTAGACCATACCTAAACCTGAACCGGCTGGCATGCAATGTACTGTAAAAGCAAACACTTTTCACCCAGGACGTCTGCTATATTCTACTTCTTCTACTACTACTACTACTACAACTAATGATAATAATAATAATAATAATAATAATAATAATAACACAAATGATAACACCAAAAACGTTAAATCTTATCCATATAATTTCCAATAACCATGAACAAGGTTTTTTTTATGTACTTTAATGTTTTGATTAACAAAAAAGTGTGAAGCATTTATTGATTCCAAAGGATGAAGACAAACTTACAAGAAATTAATAAAAAAAGCCATAGCATTTGATCTGTGGGAGTATCAAGTCCATGTCAATGATGGGAGATTTTTTTGGTAGATACTGATTTTCTACTATTCCTCAAGAGAAATGTAACCCAATCACACAACTCTTTCCTCTGACATATGAGACGCAAAGGGAACTGCTTCACTGCCTTGAACACGCCTTTTACCCAGGGCCGTTGGAGCTGCTCAAAGTTGATTTGTTCCCGACTAAGTGGGTGGAGTTCCCGATAGATACAGACCATGGAGGTATTAATAAACCTGGAGAAACATACCAAGTCCCGCCTCCCATTCATTCCAATGTGGAATGCTAGGCTAGAGAAATTCATCCAAAATTGAACAAAATTTTCAGTTGTCAAGATGGCGTTTCATGGAGCTCACTTCCGACTCCATTTCATTAGGCCAATGAGGGCCCATGTTACTAATGGAGATGAGGGCGGCACACACCTGATGTGCACAGGGAGCTCGTTAGCATGAGCTGAAAGTGTAGCATTAACCAATCAGCATATGCCAAATGGAGTCGGATATGATGTCATTTCTGGAAAATGGCGACGAGGAAGTGCAATGCTAATTGGCAAAGCTAATCAGCCAAATCCTGACCCCCTGGATACAGACGGCAAGTACGGTTAACGCCCCCAAAATGTGAGGGTGGAGTCAGCGTGGGGGATAACAGAGGCCAATTTAACATTATGGTGAATGGACAAGGTAGAGAAAGTTGCTTAACAATAAAAGATCGCTTAGTAAAATTGAACAAAGTCCATATTAGATGTTTTGTCTAATCATGACCTGTTTGCCTGCTTGTGTTTTGACTAAAATAATTTCCCCATCATTTGTTTATTGCAGTTACAACAGAAATGTCATGAGTTGTCTCCTGTCAAAAGTAAAGCAACTTTCAATCACAAGTCTGATTAGCTCAGTTAAGCAAGCTAAAGTTAGCTACATTTACTGTGGTGATCAATGAAGTTGGCTAGTTAGCAAGCTAATGAAGCTAACAAACATCATCTAAATTGTCATTAGTATCGCGTTTGGAGGGGTGTCAACTTCAGAATTCACATCGGACCATCTGACCATCATTACTACCTTCAGGCATTGCCCTCAAAAATGTGTCAGGCTCCTTGTAGATGGTGCTCAGTGTAACTTCTAGCTTAGCATGCCATTGACTTCCCCACTGTGTGAGCCTGCTCTTTCCCCCAGATGGGACTATTTTTCTCTAATTCCCCCACAGCGGAGCTATATTTGTGGGCGTGGTCAGACTTGCTGTCTGTATCTATCTTTCTGGAGCTCAGAAATGCTAGTAGCTGGCCAGACCAGTGACAGCAACGCTGAAGGTGTTACGTCACTGGGAGGGCATGCCAGGCCAGTAATCCCTCGTTGTTTCCATTAGTAAAATGAATGTGGATTTATTGGACCCCAGATCATTGACAAAATAACACACCAATAGAGTATATTGCAAGATTTTTGTTTGTTAGTTTGTTTTTTCCACATATTTCAGGGAGGCCTTTAATACACCAAGGAAAGAGAAAAACAACACAACAGACAAGTCACATACACTCATCATATTCAGGCAGAAGTACTCCTATTCACACCCAGATCCATGTGCTCCCTAGTATGGAAATGTTATGTGATTTATTTGACAGTGCAGTAGCCCATGCACAAACCTATTTATCTATCACAGTGATTTTATTTTTTGAGCTCAAGGTACCTCTTTCAAAAAACATTCTCAATCACACCACCACATCTAAATGGGTATGAACTTGTTTGACTTTAGAAAGAAACATCCAACATCAGAATTAAAAATGTGTCTCATCACAGCACCCACTTTAAAGAGAACCTATGCAGGATCCGGTGGCGTCATCCAGTAAGCTAAGAACCAAACAAAGCAGTTATTAAGCGTTTCTGCCAATAATCCTCCATTTAGCATTGCGTAGTCGATGGAGAACGCCGCTAACAAAATGTATCGACAGTTGAATGCGCTGAGAAGTCACAAATCGCGTTGTAATTCAAACAGTAAGTTCCGGCTAAGTCACGTGACCTAGCTTGCTTGCTACCCAAAACTTATGATAGCGGGACGCGTTTCCTGATCTTGCATAGGCGGTATCTGCCTCTAGGAGGGTCGGACAATCTCCTGAAGGGGCTCATTTTACTCCGGAACATGTTATTTATCAATTCTAGTGAGTTCTAGGCAATTTACATAAAGGTGTAATGAATAGGAAACGTCAAAATTTTACCTAAATGTTGCAAGTGGGGGATTTAAGAACCCCTGATCTATGGGATACATCCAGTCAGAGTGAGAGAAAAGAGGAGATTACAACTTATACATTCATGTGGGAGGGTGCACGCCTCCTCTCATTCCTTTAAATGTCAAGTATCTGTCCATCCTGTTGTTGTTTGACAATTCATTGTCTGTCAGAGTAGACAGGTATAAAGGTAGGGCAGCATAGGTGAACTGATGAGTCATAACTGTACATCGCAAAAGTGCAGGTGCTAGACCAAAAAAAATGCAACGCTGAGAGCCCAACCCTAACTTTTGTCACAAGCTTGACTATGACCTTTGCACCATTCTCCCCAATGGTAACTGTCTGGACAAGATGACTAAATTACCCCTAACCCTGTGGCAAACCTTAGCTGACCTGTCTCACAAAGGACATTAAAGCATTGTGAGAATAAGGCAGATTCCATGAAGTCTACTCTTATCTGCCAATTTGAATTTACACCACCACTTGGCTTACCTCACTCACGTCAGATGTAGCGCTACGCGCGTACATCTGATATTCAGCGATAGACAAATTATTTCAGGAGCCAGAAATCCTTGAATCTAACTGGGCAAACGGCTTGTCCATCAATTTAATTGACGTACACTGCAGCCAACCACATCGAAACCAACCGAAGACGCTCGTTACGTTTGTTGGATTGGTTGGATTCAAAACAGTTGCTTCTTCGCTATGTCACACCCTCTACAGCAGCCAGCGGCCCTGATTGGTCCGGTTAGAGAATAATGGCTTGAAATCTCTCTGATGGGCTTCAACATCAGATCGTTGCGCGGAAGTGCCTTACGAAAGTTACGTAGCGCATGATCTGACGTGAGTGAGGTAACCACTTGGCTGCTACCACAGCCAACATTGTCATGTTTTCAGCAAATTGGGTAACCCAAAAGCCAATAGGGATTATCTCCATTCAGAACATGATTCTCTTCTCTGATTGGGTGATGGGTGGGCATTATTTTCGTATAACCGGGAACGCCTAGCGTGTGTCAGTCTTCTGCTCCATTTCCATGGAAGATGATTCAGAAACAGCAAGTTCTTAATTGACTTTGAATGATGGAGAGGGTGATTAAAGTGATGACCCCTGGCCCTACTTGTTATACTTTGTTTGCCAAAAAGACAATTCGTGTGAAATGAAGTGCCTACTCTGCTTCCTTTCAGCCAAATAGATTGTGCCCTAAACTCTAAATGTTGAACCTTTGACAGCTTTCTTTAATATACATAGTAGGCCTAGTTCTACTTTTAATGTCAGTACTTGAGTAGTAATTTTTTAAATACTTCTACTTACTCTACTTAGTACAAAACATTTTGAATACTTTAGTACTTCCACTTAAGTATGATCTTTAAAGAACACTTCTACCTCTACTTCAGTCACTTTTTTGATATGGTACTTTTACTTCTACTCCACTCCTCCACTCCAGTACTTTATACAACTCTGAAGACCTGTCCTCCCGAGAGTGTCCTCCCTAGACAGAATGTTGCTGATAATAAAGCAAAATTGGCCAAAGCACTTATCTTCTGTCAGATAGACTTGCGAGATATCCTACAGACATGACCAACAATCATGAATAAATAACCAAACATACCTTGCTGAGCTCACCAAGTTATGCAAAAGGTGTATACAATAATCTTCTGTCGTTAGGACAGGCGTCATTAACTTGTGTAAATGCAGTACAAATGACTTGAGATGAAATGTTGATGTTTGTTATTATGAAGGCTACCTTTACAAAAATCTCCCTTTTGTGCACACTATGGTTAACCTCACTCACGTCAGATGCAGCGCCGCCTCAGAAGCATCCATCTGATGTCAAGTCCATTAAAAGGTATTTCAGGACTGATATTGAATGGACGGACCAACCAGAAGACGTGTACGAAGCACTGGGTGGGATTTTTTATGTAACTCATCTCTAGAAAACTTACAAAATACATCTAAGGCTACTTTTACACTGCAGATCAGATGTGCCTAATTCGGATTTTCTGCTCACATCTGATTTTTTTGATTGCGTGTTTACATCTACTTTGAAAAGTGCCCAAATCAGATGTGCATGTTTACACTTGCCAGACACTTGAAACAACCTGCATGCGTAGAAGGCACGGCCGCCCTGACCAAAGGGACATTCAAAGTAGAGGTGGCCAGAACCTGGGTGTTATTGCTGCCATTAAATAATTTCTGTGCTTATTTCCATCCTAATGACAACGACTAAGTGGAAAGCTAATCCTTAACATACTTCAGGCACAACCCCCGAACAATCGTCTTTCTAAAGTGGCTCATGAACACCCGCAAGTGTTGTAAAATCTCCTGTGAATGGAGAGAAATAAAGTGTAGCGCGTTGTAGGCTACAAGTGAGAGGTAGCGAGACAGGGGACTCACTAAATATGGGGTCAGCTCTATGTTCCCACCGCTCTATGTTCCCACAGCTCTATTTTCCCACATTTGTTAGGAATTTCTATTTTTCACAGAATTTTTGGAAATTAGGCCCTATGTTCCCACAACCCTATGTTCCCACATTTCTTAGGAAATTTGGGAAATTGAGCCCTATGTTCCCACAGCCCCATGCTCTCACATTACAAAGATTTTTTTTTTTTTAAATTAGACCCTATTTTCCCACAGCAATATGTTCCAATAAGGGCATGTTCACACCAACACAGGTAATATTTATCCAGTTAGCCCTTCCGTTCACATTAGAATGGAAGATTCTGAAAAATGAAAATGATTCCAAAAATGATTGCTGTGGTCGATTTCAAAAATGATTTCTGAGGTGGATGAATATAAAATCGTTGTGGAATGTGGATGCAAAACGTTCTGAAAACGAGAGTGGATGAAGATCGTTTTCATTGCGAATATAAATCTAGGCAGCACAACATAAAAAAACCCTACCCTAACCCTAAACCTAACCCCACTTCCTGGAAGGCACCATTGAGGGCAAATAATACCAAAGATCGAATCTTGCTTGAACTTAAATAGGGGGTCTACCAGGCAGGGGTAGAAAAGTGGGACTCTAGTACCTGACTGAAGAAAGAAAGAAAATAAAACTCTTAGGCCTCGTTCAGATTGGCATCCCAAATCCGATTTTTTCATATCCAGATTGTATCTAGAATTGATTTCGGGTGGTCTGAACAGCAGAAAACCACATGAATTCCGATTTTTCCGAATCTGTTACGCCCTACATACCCATGTGGTGTCAATTGCGATTCATATCGGATATGCTGCGATCTGAACAGCTTTTCCACATGGGATAAGATTTCACCGTGTCACTTGCGTCATTTGTCACGTGACACAAACATCAACACGTGGAATGCAGATGGACGGAAGTGAGAGATCAATGTTAATTCTCCTTTTAAAAAACAGTGTCGTTTGCTATAACAACGTGTCAGTGCGCGTTATGGATTTGCCGCAAGTTGGAGTTTACCTCGCGTGTGGAAAGCAAGGTTTACCTCGCGTGTGGAAAGCAACGTCAGTGAAAGTTTTCAACCACGCATCAGAAAGGCAACTAACAGCTGTGCTGGACTGCATTGATGCACTGAAATAAAGATGAGTAACTTTATTCTTCCATCTCTGATACTTCCTTGTTACTTGTAGCTGTGTGCTACGGCCCCACTTAACCATCTGAGAGAGAAACAACCAGCATTCTACCCTCCGCGGTTTTGTTTATTATTTGTGGGCATGATGCGTTGGGGTACCATAGTAACCCACGTGGATATGGCAGGTGATTAGCGGACATGGAGATCCGATATGACAAGCAATGTGAACGCGGTCGATAGAGAGATCTGATGTTGATCAGATATGCTAAAAATCAGATTTGGAGTGCAGTCTGAACATAGCCTTAGATATGTGAGAATATAGGGCTGTGGGAATATAGGGCTGAGGGAACATAGAGCTGTGGGAACATAGGGCTGTGGGAACATAGAGCTGTGGGAATATAGAGCTGTGGAAACATAGACACGCTCTGGGCGTGGTTTGTGTTGTACGTAGCCGTGCACAACCCGGAGCTGTGCACGATTGTGCATGACTGAACGTCAGTCCCTGGCTATCACCGGCGGGAGTTGTTCGCTAAAATGGAGGGTGAGTGATATTCTTACAGTCTGTGATGATAAATTTCAACATATTTCTTATAACTGCCTTTGCAAGTTATTACATTGACATGGCATCAATTGCTATTTACTATATCAATTACTATCACGGTCATGGTCCCTTTCGATAACATATTTAACGTTTATGAAAATTAGCATTGGATAAGGTAAACGATTACAAGCTAACTGTTATCAGAGAAAATGTACACGATATAATGCATTTTAGTTTTACAGATCAGCTGTAATGTAATGGTAATCGAAATGTGGGCAAATTTGTGTGTGCAATGTGGAATTAATAGCGCTGTCGAAGTCAGCATGTGAATCATAACGTTAGCGAAAACGGGCGCTAAAAGCTTGAGTCTTCCTATGCAACACCAACTCGGCTAACACTGAACTAATGAACATTGAGTTGATTTCAGAAAGGTGTGAATATTTCCGGTTTTAAGATTGTACAGTACATTTTTGATTAGCAGTGACCTTTTCTCTTTTCCATGACTATGTTAGATCCATCCTGGATACAATCATTCTTCAAAGTTCTCAAGAGAACAGAGGAGTATGTATCTGGAATTGTGAAAAGCAAAGAATCGATCGTGTCCTTGAGGTCCATTCAAGGACCACTCTTACATCTTTCATAAAGTGGTGGGTGTAATCAAAGTTTACAGAGCAATGCATGAAAAGCCTTAAATTCCATTATTTATAACGTTAATCTCATTTTTAAAAAATATATATGTTGTAGATCTAGATTTTTGTTGGAAAAGTAGTCTTGCATAGTTTTAGACATGAGTCAAGTAAAAGTGCAACTATTCTGAAAATCAAGAAAAAGTAAAGACAGCCGAGGTTTGATGCAGGATGTACAAAACATAATATCTCGAATTGACCAAATGTATTGTAAGTAAAGGTATTTTAGTGAACAGTGCTGTTTTCTACTTAGTTTCAGTCAGAGTTGTTCACCGAAGAATTGATTGATTTGCTTGAACTTGAACTTGCTTTGTCAAGCCTCTTTGGAAGCAAGACTTTGAAGAGTACCTTTTCTCACATTTTACTTTATGCAAGAACCTTATTACATTGAACTCAGTGTATTGCACAGTTGTAATGAGGTGAACTAATGGCAGCCTCACAGACACACACACTCATTTTCTACTGATAACTTCAATTATTAGTGGCAATGGAGGCACAGTTGGTACAGGTGCCATTCTGCAACTAGAGGATTGTATGTTGGAGTCCCTGCTCCATCTGATCCCATCAATGTGTCATTGAGCAAGATATCTAACCCCAAATTTAGCCTGATTGCCATCGACTTTCAAAGCTCTGCGAGACTTTGGTCTGACCAAGAGCCTATGGAACTGTAATTTCTCAAAGCGCATGGTTGACCAGCCTCCCTCTCAGTGTTGGGTAAGTTACTTTTGAAATGTAATGCGTTACAGTTACAAGTTACCCCTTCAAAAATGTAATTGTAGTGTAACTATTTTGATTATTGTTCATAGGCATTCCTCACTTGGCTATTCTTTCTGGTTTGTTAGCTGCTGGTATCTGGAACTCCCGGCCAGGTGCTCATCCATGATGGGTGTTTGGGAGGATAACGCGCGATGTATGGTAAGTCCAAGAGCTAGTTACAGGTACACATCCATACATCACATCAACACATATCTGATACGTGTCTGATTTATGGCCACATATGAAAGAGGCCTGGATCTGATCTGGACAAATCAGATTCCATGTGACTTTTTTCTGTTTACACTGTCATCTAACACATCGGAATTGTGCCACATGGGAGCAAAAATTGGATTTGAACTGCCAGTGTAAACGCAGTCTAACAGTTATATGAAAGAGACATCTATATTATGCGAGTTGAATTGAGTATTGTGGCATTTATGCCGCGGATTCTAGCGTTTATGTTTGTTTGGAACATGTGAAAAACTAGAAATCGCGTGGGCTCATGGGATGCAATTAGTAGGTTTTGATTTAAGAGGTTGAAGTAGGATGACGGACATGTGGTTTATCCAAGTATATGTAAGGATTTTTGATGACACCCGGTCTTCTGAAACAATTCTCTTATCAAGCGACATCAGATGCAAGCGCCCAAGGGGGGGGGGGGGGGTCTGCATCTGACATGAGTGAGGTTACACTGATGTCACCCACAGGACAATATTCAATACATAGGTCAATCAGAAATTCACACACAAATATGTGTAACAAAGGGCATACAAAATTGGAAATTTTGTGAAAAATTTAGGGAATAAACTGCACATATTTATATATTGTTTCCCAAACAAAATGCCTAAACACATACAAGGACACATACCTGGTCCTTCATAGGGGATTTTCTTGACTTAACGACTTGACCCCAAGATGCTCCTTTTATTTGTTATGCTGCCTTCACATTACATACGTATACGACAACATATGACCGGAAGTCATTCATTTCCTATGAGGATACGGACCCCGCATGCGAAGCTATCCGGTCGAAGTGCGGTGCGAAGAAAACCGCCTCCGTTGGGACATCGGCAAATCTCGTCCGACGTTTCAAGCGGAATTTAGTGTTACTATGGTGATGGTATAAACAAATGTATTTATTATGTAGTCTGTTGCCTAAGACAAAAAAAGACTGTAAATAATTGTAAATAATTGGAAAATGTAGCACAAATTATGCATACTCCAGGCAACGACTTCTACAGGACGTAATGAAATGCATACTCTCACTATTTCTCCAACAAAATACACCTGTCATGCCTACATCTGCTGCAACACGGGACCATGCAGCATTTTTCCTGTTAATGTCCCTGTAGCCCTCACAAGATATATCATAAAGGACAGCGTACTCGGATACACTCTAAATCAGTCTTTCGACTCTTGTCAACAATGCCCCCCCCCCCGCCCTACGACGGTTTTATGGACAGCGTACGACATCCCCTAGAGGGCGTATTGCGAATCCAGTGTGAAGGCAGCATTAAGTCTCCAACCGTAGATTTTTTAGCCTCAATTACCACTATACTCACTGTGGGGGGGTAAGATTAGCATGGGTCGTTATCCAAGTTTGTAATTGTTTCAGTTGACAGGATTTGTTGTTGTTGTTGTTGTTGTTATTGTTGTTGTTGTAAATGTTCTATGCATCATTAGTGGAATTGGATTTGTTGTAGAAAGGATGTGGGTCCAGTGCAACTGGTATCCAAAGATCAAAGATATGGAATGACATCATGTATAAGTGCATTGTCTCTACATGTATTGCCCATTGTGGTGTTTTTGCTCCTCAAGAAAATAAATAGGCCTAATTTTTAAAATGTGAGTGAAAGGGTAGGCTATGAAATGAATATACTGTACTTGTGTATGGGACATCTAAATTGTTTGTCTTGCATTTTTGTTTTATTATGCATAAATTAAAAATGGCCAAAATTCATTAAGTTGTCTTGCTTTTCAACCCCACTAAAATGCAAACATGCCACATACACACTTCATATTGACATACTAATTATATGTTTACTTGCATATTTCTTATTAATAAATGCACCTTAATCTCTGAAAAGAAATTTTCACGCATGTTCAAAGGAAGCGCAAATGACAACAATCAATGCCATAAACATGGATTTGGCACCTTAAATGATAGCCAAGAACAACGTACTAAAAAAGACTATAATTCGGGGAACGCACTCAGAAAAGTTAATAGTTTTGGTATCTTTCGTGTCTTCTTAGTGTGTTAAGTGCAGGAACCCGACCATAGGTTGTTGATTTGGTTCTTGAGTCATATTGCTTGATGGAAATAGCTGTTGTGAAAAAAATCTCTTGCCAGATGGTAGTAGCTGAAACAGTCCACGATGGGGATCTTTACTAGCCTGACATAGCCCGACCATAATACTGCTGTTCATCTGTATTCATGGTCTGGAGGTTCTTTAACCTGGCGCGATTATACTGCGGGGGGAGGGCATTCACTTTTGGTTTGAAACAAATGGACAGCTTGTCTAATCAGCGTCGCTTATTAGCCGGTAGACTCTCTACCGATATAAACACGCCCAAGAGGACCGTTCCCAGACCATGGATACGTATGAACATTCGTATTATGGGCGGGCTATGTCAGGCTAGATCTTTACGGGGTCCATATAATTCTTTTTGACTTTTTTTTTTTTTTTAACTTGCACAGTAAACTGGATTTCCTTCCTGATGTGTTTTGTTACCCTCTTCAATGTAGGGTGACCAGACGTCCCCGATTTGCAGGGACTGACCCAGACTTTGATGGCCTGTCCCCCATCTTGGCAAATTACCAACAAATTATGGACAGATTATTTAGTTCAGGGGGAGGGCAGAGTGAAAAAATATCCAAGAAAAAATCGTTTTCCTGTTGTTATCCATAAAATTTTATTTTGACCCATGATACATTTTTGACATTCTGAGCATTTTGTAAACATGACTCATTCATGTCAAATGTGTGTAGTAGGCCTATGGTAGCAATTCACTGGTCGACACAGTGGTAGTTGTATGTCTTTGTATGTGTTGTATGTAAATTTAGAATGTTGATAAACCTGTAAATAACTGCAGCCTTCAGCCTCATGCCCGTGGGTGAAATACACCTTAGCGACAGCCCGCTCCCTTTTTAATTAGGCCTATGGGGTTGGGGGTGTCCTGGTACATACTGTACACCCAGTAGAAGAAGTGTCAAAGAACTATGTTGGCGGACAAGTTATTGTAACTCTTGCCAACCTAGGCAGGCTCTGACTAATAAATCTTTCTAAAAGTCAGGTCTGCTTGTCTATTCCTAAGGATCGTACAGGAGG
The DNA here is from genome assembly GCA_027497455.2 of Sardinella longiceps. Classification (NCBI taxonomy): domain Eukaryota; kingdom Metazoa; phylum Chordata; class Actinopteri; order Clupeiformes; family Clupeidae; genus Sardinella; species Sardinella longiceps. The sequence continues at coordinate 74,585 of JAODXP020008115.1, read as the reverse complement.
ACTGTGGTAGTGAACACTATTTACTGCATTAAGTTGCCTCTACCCACAATGACAGACAGACACACACACACACACACACACTAATCAGGTTGTAGTAGCCTAAACGGGTCTGTATTATAGAAGAAATGCATATCAGTCCACAGTGTTGTATCGTGTAAACCCAAACTGAAATCTTGTGTATCAGCAATACATGCTTATCAGACTATCATGTTGTAGCAGACATAGTAGAACAGTGGGCAATATACAGTACCATATACTGTACCAACATGTGGTGAACATAAGCAAACACTAGGGAGTGCATCCTGTAACATCTTCCTTTTTCTCAATGAAGTTAGGCTACCTGTATTATTAAGGCATAGAACTGAGGCCTGAATACAAAACTATCTTAATGAAAGTCTACCTGTATTATTAAGGCATAGAACTAAGGCAAATTGAATATAAAAACGTAGTATCTCATCCCAGCCATAAGCTATTGAATACAAAAACTTTATCTAATACAGGCCATAAGCAGAATACATTTGTACATTTCATCTTTTTTTTTTTTTTTTTTACAGACGACAGGCTTTATGGCAGACAGAACAGATCAAGTCTGTTTGGTGCCCTGGTTGGCCGACCCTAGACGGGGGCCTTCTTGGTGTGCCCACTGGGTCAACAGCTGGGTTGTCAGCATGCCTAGGTGGGGGTAGCGAATGCTTCGTGACCACCCAGCTCCTCACTCTGTGCCTCTGGTCTATTCTGGTCTGTGGGAGGCACACCTCCCTCAGCATGCTGCTCTCCACATGACTGTGCGAGGCCTGTGGTGTCGTTGGCTCTGCCGCCCCGTAGATCAACCCTGTTTCGGCGGAATAGTTTTCCCTCTACCTCAAAAAGGTAGGACCGTGGGGCAACCCTCTGCATGGAGGATCCCCATCGCCAGATGCCTGTCCGGTCACCAGGCAATGGCTTTATGACCCCCTCATGACCCCCTCAATGATCAGATCCAGCTAAGATAACCCCCCTCAAAAAAAAAAAAAAAAAAAAAAAATTATGGAATTTATGTCAAAATTCTGGTCACCAATACATTTCTGCGTCTGTCATACATTGTTCTCTGTATAATATCTCACGGATTCTTAACCTAACTATGGCAAAACACATATCAAAATAAACAGCATGATGCATAGCAGTCGTCTTTGTGATTAGCGGTTTCCGAGTAATCTGATTTTGAAATCGTATAAAATTTCTGCATTGTCTTCAACACTGTCATCCCACAATAGATGAATCCTTTTCATAGTGAAAGTTGTTTTTAGTTCCCTGTTCATTAGGACTAACTGTTTGTCAGGACAGGTGCTAGAAATGTTGTCTCAAGATCCAAAATAGTACATTTAAATATTCATAACATATAATTAATGAAATATTGTCAGTACATATTGTTGCAAATTACTTAGCCTATAGAATACTTTTATCATGATTCTATATCACAAGATTCCAGACAACCTCCTATTGAAAAGTGAAAAGATATTTGTTCTAGTATGCTTGGCATACAATGATGAGATATAGGCCTAATATTGAATATCACATCTTTAGATTAAAAAACATGCTAAATAATTATAAAGGAAATGTGCAGATCCCGCTGCGCGTCGGTCTCCGGTTCTTCCTCTCGGGAAATATTTCTCTATAATGACCGGCGGACAATACATTATCCCGCTTATTATACGGGTCATTACCAACATGAGTAAACAAACATTTCAAAAAAGGTTAAAATGTAACAATTTATTGAATTAATAGATTGCGCCAGACTGCGCTGAGAAAAATAGTCCATAGAACGTTCTTGTTACTATGCAACACGCTTCGTTAACTTGTTGCAAGCTTGTAGCGGAGACCGGCCCAGACTAGGCTAGGCCTACTTGTTGATGTTGAATTGCACATTCCCGTTAAAAGTGCAATTTGACAAAACGAATGGGACGTTCCCAGGAAAATTTATTCCCCCATTCACGTCTCGCTGTCCTCCTTCGTTAACTGTCAGGACATTACTGGATACACCTAAAAACAAAATCGGCAGATTATAGCCTGCATTAGACATAGGTTGCAAAATTAGACCATTAGGCTACACAAGCATAGGCTACCAACCTGAAAGGATTTGGCTCCACTTCTGTCTGTCAGAGGTGGTTGGAGTCCAATAGCTTTTTAGGCTACTCTCGCACCTGTGTCCTGTGACAGTCATTATTTCTCTGGTCTCCAGTCCTGCTGATGACAGTAGCTGGACTGCGGTGCTCCTCAGGCTGTGGTTGGTGTAACGCTGGGAGAGAGCACACGCTTGGCTGATGTTCACCATCATATGTCCCAGGAAATTGTGACCCATTGGCTCCCTGGAGTACCAAATTTCTTTCTGGTTCAGAATTGCCTGGTCTTGCCTCAATGAATGTCAGCATGTTCAGGTGTGAAATAAGCCCATAACGAACATAATGTCAGGCTAATGACTACATCTCTCTGTAAACATTCTAACAGGGGAGATAACATGTTAACACACACACATACACACACAGAGAGAGAGAGAGAGAGACGCCGGCAAAAACATAATCTCCTAGATGGAGGTAAAAAGCTGAGCATTTAGGCTAACCCCCCCAATGGAAAACCCAAAGTTACACCCTTGATAGAAAGGCTCAAAGTAGCCCCACACCTCATTATAGTACAATGACTGCTCCAACATTTAAAACAAGGCATTGAAAACGTAAGCCTCTAGCCAGCGATCTTCTAACCTCACTCACGATATTTGTGGTTGCAAGCAGGCTACTCCCTCTGAATTTTCTCCGCAAAAGATTTGTTTCAGAACATTGGACGTCATCAAAAAAAATCTTGCATATAATTGGACAAACCACTTGTCTGTCATCTTACTTTTGTAAGTTGATGAGCTACGTCAAAAATCAAAGAGTAAACACAAGCACATGGCAAAACAGGACACAGGTGAAAGTAGACAGGAAGACAAGACAGAACACCTTGAAATTTACCTTTGTCCACGTTTCTCATTCTGTGAGCAGTTTTTACCCCTGACTCATTAGCATTCTGCTACTCTATACTCTATAGCCTATTATGTGGAGAGGCAGTTTGAAAGATAACGCAAGCAACCGCCCCTCCACTGAGGCACAGTCTTAGCCTGATTGCCATCGACTTTCAAAGCTCTACGAGACTTTGGTCTGACCAAGAGCCCGTATAACAACGTTTCTCAAAACGCATGGTTGACCCGCCTCCCTGAAATGCCTCGGTTTGCTACTGGTCGATGTTAGAAAATGCTGTGCCGAAGCCAATCCAATCATACCACTCTTTCCTCTGACGTATGTGACGCGAAGGGAATTGCTTGAATAGGACTGAGAGCCGTTGGAGCTGCTCAAAGTTGATTGGTTCCCGAAAAAGTGGGTGGAGATCCCGCTGTAGCGGGATCAGGGAATGTACTTGAACGAGGTCGTGGCCCTGCTGTGTGTAGCTGAGCCGAAGGTGTTGCGTCACCAGTAGGGCGGAGCCCGGCTAGCACAGTCTATCAGTAGTCTCCAGACTATACATTCTTATGATATAGTCTGGCGTGTCAGGCTAGCATTTATGGGTGCCTCTTCACTTACTCACGTGTGCCCCCGAGTTTGCAATACCGCTATGAGTGAGCCTTCTCCCCCATTTAAAGTTCTCTGTTGCAAACTCAGGATATGAACTAAAGACAGAAAACAGGAGAAAGTTGAAAAATGAACTAAAGACAAGGAAACTAGAGACTAAACATAAGCAGAGGCAAAACCAAAACCACACTCTTAACTCTTGTTTTTGACCATATAAGTCCACAAAAAGTTTTGCCCTAGACAACACTTACCGAGGATCATTGTCTGAGGGTGGAATAGGGAACCGAAATCACACCCACTTTGCGATGGGACCTTTTGGCCATGAGAGTGAATAGACAGATAAATGTAATTTTCTGGTCCACTTTGACTTATACCCTGAGTCACACATATGTTGTACTTGATTTTAAATGGTAACCATTAATGTCAATCAAGAGTGTTTGCTGCACAATGTAAAGTAACTTTTGAAGTTTGTCTACAATCAATTCAATTTTTTTTTACATTCTTAACAATGGTGAGAGAATAGTGGCATAGTAGCCTAGAACTCTAGACCTACCCCTAGCGGTAGCAAATTTGAATTTGCACAGCAGATACGTCTAGAGGCCACTGATAGAAACCCGTTGTATCCTTCCTCTGGCGGCGGATAACCAATCACAGCGCGGTATGTGTACAGGAAATCGTAAGGTGGGCTTTGTACGATGACGACAGCCCTGCTCAAACCAGAGCAGAATCGTCTTTGGCTTTAGTTTTGGACGAATTGCACTTGTCATTTTCTTTGAAAGTGAAACAAGAAAGTGCACTGAAGTTTTTCGTTCTGAAAAAGATGTCTTTGCCGTGTTACCGACGGGCTACGGGAAAAGTTTGATATACCAGCTGGTACCACTGGCCGGAACGCTAGCCTATTACGTGGAGAGGCAGTTTGAAAGACAATGCAATCACCCGCCCCTCCATTGAGGTACAGTCTATCAGTGGTCTTCAGACTATACATTCTTATGATATAGTCTGGCGTGTCAGGCTAGTGGCATAGCACATTATGAAAGCATTATGAAAAGTAAAAAGATGCAGTGGATGACAAATTGATAGAGATGCCTAAACTCTTCTTTTTGTTTACTCTCATTCAAACCAGATATTAATTCTCAAATGACAATTACCACCAAGACATTCTTAAGATACAAAGAGCTGAAGGTTTTGATCAAATCCATCAGAGAAAGATACCCTGACATTCGAGTCATCATTGCAGATGACAGCCATGTGGTAGAGAAGATAGAAGGTCACAACATTGATCAGTACATCATGCCCCCAACTCTGGTAGAATCTGTTCTCATTTCTTAGGTGCACTGGGTGTTTTGGTGCATGGCTTGGTAGACTCAAGTACATCAGAGATGTTCCCCTTGTCTAGGGCTGGTTTGCCGGCAGGAACCTGGCAATCTCTCAAGTCACAACCAAGTATTTTCTGTGGGTGGATGATGACTTCATCTTCCTGAATCAGACCAGGATTGAGAAATTTGTAGAGATCATGGAGGCTGTGCCAGAGCTGGATGTGGTAAGCTTATAGGTTATTTTCATCAATGTCACAATTCTTACGTACAGAAGTCCGAAATTGGGCAGGAAGTAGAAGAAATCTAATAGGCACCTATGGAGATAGAGGACAACTTAGGTTATCACCCGGTGGAATGAAATACTGTTTTCTGATTGGTTGACAGGGTGTCCTGAGACGTTTATCAGGTAAAAAGTTTCACCACCATTCCATATCAGTGCTCTTTATGGTATGTGGTATGGAATGGTAATTTTATAAGGGATAACTATGGAGGATTATTTGTGACACTTCTTTCATTGTATCCATCAATCAATCTTTTATTTTAATTGACAATGTAATGGTCATTAAATACATTCAAAGTTTAATAATACAATATAATTTTCAATTTATTTTTCAAAACAATTTGCCAATAAATTTGCATTCCTATTCAATATTTTAAATAATTAATTAATTAACCGTTAATATTTACAATATTTATTGCATATTTTTATTAATAAAATTATTCAATATAATTTTCAATTTATTTTTCATAACAAATTGGCAATAAATTTGCATTCCTATATTCAATATTTTATGCAATAATGCGTTTAAACAGATTGCCATTTGGATTGACAATTTGAATGAAAGATAGAATGCCATTTTGAATGCCACTTTAGAAAGATCTTTAGAAAAAAAGATAGAAAGCCACTTTGAAAGGAAAATTTGTGACAAATTCCGAAGGAGAAATGGTGACATTCCATATGCAAATTCACATGTTCTGATTGGCCAGCGGTAACAGATTTTTGCCGCCGATAAAGAAAACATTCTGGAATATTGCTTCAAAGGATTTTGACAGATCAAAGCCGATAGATTTGATTGATCTAGAACTAGAAAACGCAACAATGGAGAGGAACCTGGCTGCTATGCTCAGAGAGGCCGCTGACAGGTTGGAGAGGCAAGGTATGTTAACATGATGTTTCTACTAAAATATGTTCCTGGTTTCAATAAACATGAGCAGAAGATAGTTTTACTTCGTTGTGTATCAAGGTCCAGACAATGCAAGAACCAATAGCCTGTCAATTGTATGTAACATTCAGATTTCCTTTAAAATCCTATAAATAGTGTTTTGTTGTCTTAATACAGGTGTGGAAAGTAACATTGAAGGTGATGTAGTAGGCTTCTTGTAAAATGAAAAGAAAATAAAGTTTCTCTCTGTCGATGTAGAAGGAGGCTTGAGCGGTACCTACAACGCTAGCGCGAGCATCAGGGCTGACAGCAACAGTGAGTAGCCTAGACATAGGCTAAGCATTTTAAGATGTCAAGGTCTCTGCGGCGTGTCTGTTGTTTGATGTATCCAACAACTACTGATATCGAAACTGAGATTTGTTGTGTAAATTCCATGAAGTGCTTGTAATTGTATTTTAAACAAAACATAAATATTAAAATAGTTTCTTTCATTCTGTCAATATAGATAGGGGCTCCACCAACAATACAGTTGTTACCCCTGTTGTCTGTAAGTTTACTTTTTAGATGATATTGATTATGATTATGATTGTTATGATTATTGATAGCATTTTTGCCTTCACTTATGAAGTTTCATGAAGTTGATTGGGTGTCCAATCACTGACATTATGGGGGGAGGTATGATCTCAGTTTCTCTTTTATTATTTTGAAAGCTGAAGTGAGGAGGCTTTTCCAGCCATACCCTGTGAGGTCTCCTAGGCTTACTCTGAGAAGGGGCCAAGCTCTCCAGGTTCACCACTCGGCGTCATACACTCACACCTTCTGCTGCCTTCCCAATTGCTCAGAGAGCACTGTCCCCAGCAGGCGTGAGAAGGAGCAGCTGGCTGGGGCAGGCCTTGGAGAAAAGAGACTACAATTTCGTGGTAAGTTTTAAGTTTTGCCATTTGTGTTAGCTGTCAGTGCCTATCCTATACCTATAAAATACTATATAAGTTGTTCCCCTTGTCTAGGGCTGGTTTGCCGGCAGGAACCTGGCAATCTCTCAAGTCACAACCAAGTATTTTCTGTGGGTGGATGATGACTTCATCTTCCTGAATCAGACCAGGATTGAGAAATTTGTAGAGATCATGGAGGCTGTGCCAGAGCTGGATGTGGTAAGCTTATAGGTTATTTTCATCAATGTCACAATTCTTACGTACAGAAGTCCGAAATTGGGCAGGAAGTAGAAGAAATCTAATAGGCACCTATGGAGATAGAGGACAACTTAGGTTATCACCCGGTGGAATGAAATACTGTTTTCTGATTGGTTGACAGGGTGTCCTGAGACGTTTATCAGGTAAAAGTTTCACCACCATTCCAGATCAGTGCTCTTTATGGTATGTGGTATGGAATGGTAATTTTATAAGGGATAACTATGGAGGATTATTTGTGACACTTCTTTCATTGTATCCATCAATCAATCTTTTATTTTAATTGACAATGTAATGGTCATTAAATACATTCAAAGTTTAATAATACAATATAATTTTCAATTTATTTTTCAAAACAATTTGCCAATAAATTTGCATTCCTATTCAATATTTTAAATAATTAATTAATTAACCGTTAATATTTACAATATTTATTGCATATTTTTATTAATAAAATTATTCAATATAATTTTCAATTTATTTTTCATAACAAATTGGCAATAAATTTGCATTCCTATATTCAATATTTTATGCAATAATGCGTTTAAACAGATTGCCATTTGGATTGACAATTTGAATGAAAGATAGAATGCCATTTTGAATGCCACTTTAGAAAGATCTTTAGAAAAAAAGATAGAAAGCCACTTTGAAAGGAAAATTTGTGACAAATTCCGAAGGAGAAATGGTGACATTCCATATGCAAATTCACATGTTCTGATTGGCCAGCGGTAACAGATTTTTGCCGCCGATAAAGAAAACATTCTGGAATATTGCTTCAAAGGATTTTGACAGATCAAAGCCGATAGATTTGATTGATCTAGAACTAGAAAACGCAACAATGGAGAGGAACCTGGCTGCTATGCTCAGAGAGGCCGCTGACAGGTTGGAGAGGCAAGGTATGTTAACATGATGTTTCTACTAAAATATGTTCCTGGTTTCAATAAACATGAGCAGAAGATAGTTTTACTTCGTTGTGTATCAAGGTCCAGACAATGCAAGAACCAATAGCCTGTCAATTGTATGTAACATTCAGATTTCCTTTAAAATCCTATAAATAGTGTTTTGTTGTCTTAATACAGGTGTGGAAAGTAACATTGAAGGTGATGTAGTAGGCTTCTTGTAAAATGAAAAGAAAATAAAGTTTCTCTCTGTCGATGTAGAAGGAGGCTTGAGCGGTACCTACAACGCTAGCGCGAGCATCAGGGCTGACAGCAACAGTGAGTAGCCTAGTCATAGGCTAAGCATTTTAAGATGTCAAGGTCTCTGCGGCGTGTCTGTTGTTTGATGTATCCAACAACTACTGATATCGAAACTGAGATTTGTTGTGTAAATTCCATGAAGTGCTTGTAATTGTATTTTAAACAAAACATAAATATTAAAATAGTTTCTTTCATTCTGTCAATATAGATAGGGGCTCCACCAACAATACAGTTGTTACCCCTGTTGTCTGTAAGTTTACTTTTTAGATGATATTGATTATGATTATGATTGTTATGATTATTGATAGCATTTTTGCCTTCACTTATGAAGTTTCATGAAGTTGATTGGGTGTCCAATCACTGACATTATGGGTGGAGGTATGATCTCAGTTTCTCTTTTATTATTTTGAAAGCTGAAGTGAGGAGGCTTTTCCAGCCATACCCTGTGAGGTCTCCTAGGCTTACTCTGAGAAGGGGCCAAGCTCTCCAGGTTCACCACTCGGCGTCATACACTCACACCTTCTGCTGCCTTCCCAATTGCTCAGAGAGCACTGTCCCCAGCAGGCGTGAGAAGGAGCAGCTGGCTGGGGCAGGCCTTGGAGAAAAGAGACTACAATTTCGTGGTAAGTTTTAAGTTTTGCCATTTGTGTTAGCTGTCAGTGCCTATCCTATACCTATAAAATACTATATAAGTTGGACCAAAGTTGCTCGCATCTTTAGTACTATGTTCACGTACAGTACAGTACAGCACAGTACAGTAAGGTTAGGATAGAGTGGCCTTGGTAAGTATTTATGTTTCAAGTTACATCACTTTTGCCCTCACATCCTCACACAACTTCAGTTTAATTGGTAACCCAGTGTCATAAACAGGTTTACACATTCAATATGCTTTTGATACAAATTCAACATAGGACTTCACGGACAACCAGACATTGTCTGACTTTGCTGTGTAATTTGACAGGAAACGAAAACAGTTCGGAGGAATTCAATAATTTATTGTATGGAGCCTTCCCCAAGCTCGCCCCGTGTGGGGGATATGAACTCATGAGAATCCTTAAGAAGCCCCGAAGTAGCCATCGGGCATGCTACTATTTACATTAGGCCACTGCAATCAAGCATTACACTAGAGGCAAGTTTTGTGTTATTGTGAAGGGGTGTTGGTCAAACTGTTATGAATATTTAAAATTGCTGGTAATAATGATTGACATAAAATTGCTTTAGTTACACTTTACTTGAAGGGGGTGACATAAGGGTGCTATATCATGAACCTGTCATTAAATGACACTTAACAGTGGTCATGACTGTTATCATTAAGTATCTGAAATGTCATTAAGTGTCCAAAGTTGTTGTCATTAAGTGTCTGCCTGTTGTCATTAAGTGTCTGACTTGGGTCCCACAAATATCCCAATGTATACTTTTTATCAGCCTCTTTAGCTATTTTTAAAATTGAGACTTTTTTTTATCAAACTTACATTTGCCAAAAGCCATACAAGTGATTGTTTTTTTTATATAATATGGGCCCTTTAAGGTGGTTAAGCAACAGTTTGATGCTAATTGGCTGTGTTAATTATGTCTTGGAATGTTATTGTCAAAGTTGTTAATCTAAGGTAAACTGCTGAGACGAGAAGAGACATTTGGAGCGATTTCTCCTTTCTCCTCCAACCTATTTTTTGAAGAAGCCGGTGAGATTTGGCGACCTTAACACTGAAAAAGGTGAGTGTGGTTATAAAATGGCTACTCTGGCATAAGGAAGTGATATAAATCTTAAATAGCTGTCAAGTTTAGAGATAACGGCCTTCACTGTGTCCCGATACAAGGTAATAATGGCAAGACCGGCAAGACCATTATTACTTTATATTGGGACACCTCGAAGGCCATTATCCCGGTTGCTAAAAAGTATAGATGTAAGCAAGTCTTTAAAACATAAAAGAAACATGTGGCTCCATTTTGAAAGAAGCTAATCTGTTCGGTTGAGGTGCTGTTTTCATATGAAAGAAGATCCACAAGGTCGCATTCTTAAGAGCACTGATATTTAACACAGGAGAAACTTTTTCCCCCAACAAATGTCTCAGCTGTCCTGTTATCGAGAAATAATGGACATCCTGCCAGCCAATCAGAAAACAGTATTCCATTCCACTGGGTGATAAAATAATAGTAAGCAGCCTTGATTCTGTATTAACCAGAACACAAAATACGTCACTTGGGGGCGCCGTGGCTCAGTGGGCTAAAGATTCATACCATTACTCCGGGAACCCGGGTTCTAGTCCGACCCGAGGTCATTTCCCGATCCCACCCCATCTCTCTCCCACTTGTTTCCTAGCCACCTCTATACTGTCCTATCCGATTAAAGGCAAAAAGCCCCAAAAATATCTAAGAAAAAGAAAATACTTCATTTACCACTCTATAAGAAAATAAGCAAAAGCACTGTCACAAAGAGGCCATCTTTCGCTCAACTTATCTTTAAAATAATACTCTCTATCCCTGAATGAGAGAGTTCCACTCTGGACATTTTGCTGACACTAATAGGCTTATTCAGCGAGGCTATGCCAACCTTCATTTGAAAGATCTTCCATTACTCTTGCTCAAACAGCCTGCCCTTCAGACTTCCACTTTCTCAATGCTGACCGTGACCCTTCATTGCTGGAAGCCTCTGTCACAGTTGAAAGATCCCAAGTGGCACATCAGCACAGACAACACTGCCATGGTGGCGTATAAATCAACATGGGGGGCTACTTTTGACTTGAATGTCGTGTCACCAGACATGAAAAATCCTGCTGCTAGCTCATCACCACTTTTTGTCGCTCTGTGCAGAACTATACTCGATTCCACTCCTACACAGAGAACCGTGGGCTCTGCCACCCCGCAGAGATTTGTTATTTCAGGAGAAGGGGATGATGGCTTTAGCAGCTACTGGCTTGGCCCCTGAACGATACCTTTTGTTGATTACTCTGTAGTGGATAAGATCCAAAGTTGTAGAACTAGATCTCTCTATACATAGAAATTTTGTGTGTTTGCCTCATGGTGCGGAATGCGTGACCACTCACTTTGCCATTAAAGTTATCTTAACCTTCCGTCAAGATATGTTCGAACAGGGCTGCTCCTTTCTAGCCTGGCGATGCCATCCTACGTACTTCCGCTAAACTATTTTGGCTCCATACGTAGTCTGGCCCAGCCCACCTAGGTCTGTATCCTTCAGTAGCTCTACGGTTTAGCCAATCAGCACACAGTTTAGAGCAGGGGTGGGCAATTATTTTGGTCGAATGGCCACATTGGCGTGTAGATTTTCACTAATGGGCCGGGTGTTAACCGTCAACCGGTTGATGCCGGTAAATTGGCAAGTCTCAAAACGGTATCCTCACTTTCATCAGAGGACATGTTAACATGCAGGGTTAAAAGGGGGGATTTGTATTTCATGACTACAACAAATTTAATCATTTAGGTCTATAATCTAAGTGTCTTTGGCTAGAAGATAAATTATTCTACTTTGGGAAGGCTCCGCGGGCCGGATTAAATAGCTCAGCGGGCCGCATGTGGCCCCCGGGCCTTAGTTTGCCCAGGCCTGGTTTAGAGCATGTCTCAGAACTTGCAGCAACTTTGTAGTCATACAGCATAGGAACACGTTTGTTATTCTCCCCCCTACTTTCAAATTACATTTACAAAATTGGTACATGACATTAACATCCATGATCTTGAGGACTTATTGCGACTACGATGTCAAAATAGATCGGAACTTGTCAGAGATCTACAGTGTATTACTGAATGCGGAAGTTGGAGGCGTGAAACCAGGTGAGAGAATACGTCATATCCAAACAGAAACCTATTTCAATTGCATTGTTCCAGACTGTATGACGGACTCAACCGTCGGCTTAATAGCCAGGCTAGCTCCTTTCCAACATTAAAAGTTTATTTGACAGCAATTTTGGCCTGCCATACTGGTTGGAATGGGTTGACAGCAGAAGCCCACCCGCTGGAATCTCTTTTCTTTTAAAGGGTACTCGATGTCCACCCCGTTCTATGAAGTCCTAACCTGACTCCGCCAGATGGACTTGCTCCCGCAATTCCATCTGGGAACCATCCGTTGAAGAAGTTTTGGTTCGTTAATTTTGTTTTCGCTAGTTTAGATTTGGCTGATTGGCTAAGGCATCTGTCTATCACCACCTATGTTGGTGATAGACGGGCCAAATCAACCAATCAGACCAAGGAAGCATATGACGTACTAACATACGTACATGTTCTTTAGACTCACTTCTCGTTGCGCCACACCTCAACCCGCCTCAAAGCCAGCGCTGATTGGTTTGTTTGTTTGTTTGGCAACCTGCTCCAAATTCTCGTCAATGGAGAGTGGCCACTGGCCAGGCTGAGCTGCGAGTGAAGACCTGAAGCTCGCGAGATCAGTTTGGTCTAATGAAGTCCCACTATGGGATCTTGCACTTGGGCTTCGTTGTAGCCTAAAGTGCTCACCTCTGCTTACATGTCTATCTAATGTGGACCCTCTTGCTCTGCAGATGGTGCCAGGGCGGCAGTAGTAGTGACTGTTTGTCTTTCGCACACCCAACACACACTAGCTCAATGTACCCAAGCAATGGATAATAAAATCACACGTTTCGTCATTCAGGGTGTTAACAAAGTGTATGTTGAAACCATAACATTTCTGTGTTTGAGATACCTAAAGCATTATAGAACATAGGAGACAGTAAGAGACAGCTTTGTATTTCAAAGTTACCTGTCCTTCATCTGCTCACATTTCTATCCACTTTGGAGTTACCTGATAACAAAGTATGTCAAAAGACAGACCAGAGATTGTTCTGAGCAATAGAACTGGACTCACCAGTTCATCATGTTTCAGTTTAGTTTACCCTCATTCTGGTTTGGCTAACTTGTTTGCTTAATTGCTTAGTTGCTCCCTAACTTTCTTTTTGTTTGGTCTGGCAACACAGCGTGGGGCTGTTGACAAAGGCCAATTCTACTTTTCACTGGAACATGAAGAAGGGGTGGATGGAGAGGGTGGCTGTCTTTCACGTATTATGCAGACGGCCCACGGTCCGCTGCCTGGCTTTAAGGACTGTGTTTTTGTGGACGGAGTGGTCAACTTCTTCCTGGCCAGGACAGATGCAGGGTGGGCTTTGATCCCAAGCTGAAGAGAGTAGCTCACTATGGTATGTTCTGAGATGGTGAAAATTATGGGCTTTTCAGTAAAAATGGGTGACACTCCATTTCAAGCCCAGGATGGTCTTGAATCATGTCATGTTTCCCCCTTGATTTGATAAATTAGGAGAGTTTAGCCAGAAAGACTATTGCAATAGATATTTGGTTTCTGCTTATGAAATTGCACTAGAATTACAATATTTTTGATCAATTAAGGTTAAATATGTAAACAATAACCCTCTAGCATTAAGAAAACATACATTAAGAGACAATCCTTTTTTGAAGAATATTCAGCACATTAAATTTGTTTCTAATTAATATGAGTGCAACAGTAGCTCTAGACTTTACTAATTCTTCATCCTTCTCTCCCAATACCCCTCCCCCCAGAATTCGTCATGGATGGATTAGGGCAACTGTTTGTGGCCTCCTGTCGTGGGCTTAATATTGGGCACCAGCCACACAAACAAATTCAAGTATACAACAAATACTGGAATCCCGGGAAAGCAGACATAGATTTTAAACTGCATCTGCATTATTTCAAGAATCACCTAAATTGTATTGCATTGTGAGCGTGTCCCTGTTGTATGAAAAATCAAAGTTTCAAGTTTCCCTTATTGTAATTAAATCAAGGTTTCAAGTTCCCCATTGTAATTTTCCACTGTAAGGCCATGCTTTGGTCAGACACCTTTTTGTTAGTCTTTTAGTTGTTCTGAGGACAGCTGTGTTTGATCAATCAACATGATTTGCAAAGTGTTTTACATACAAATGGTCTGGGTCTGGGGGGCTGGTAGAGTTCGACTTTAAAAGGTTGCGTGAGCTGCGGATCTTGGAGTCAGTCTGAGGAAAGAGCTCAGCTGATATCCCGGTGTCGACACTGTATTAAATATTCTTTTACCATGATCAGTTTTGGAACCGTCTCCATAATTATCAGGATAAGAGAATTTATCCAACATCTCCTCACATGGCATCAAACATAATTTTTGTTTTGTTTTTTTCTTTCATGAATTTACAGATCTGTTCTTGTACCATTTGATTTGTCTTTCTACTGATAGGCTAATGAAATGTAAAAATAATATTGTCATGTTTGCTATACAAAAAATATATTGCAGTTGTGGGGAAATGTCTGAATAATAACAGTATTTATCGTAATTATTTGTAATAGGCCTATTCATTAATTGAATGAGTAATAGTAGTAGTAGAATGATTGGTATAAGTTCAATACTGTACATTTATGTTTCTGTCAGAACCATTTTAGTCAAGAAACACAAGAGAAGATTCTGAATTTAAATTCTTTATTATAAATAGTGTATTACATTTGGCGGTATGGCTCTGTTCAGAGGCGCCCCCCTATTTCCATGAGCACCATGAAAAAGCAAAGAGTCAGGGGGCAGCAGCGGTTGGGGGACTCTCGCCCCGGCCAAACAGGGAGAGATAGATATTTCCCCCCATGAACAGAACCAGGCGACATGACCAGAGAACATGCCATGTCATACACGACAAGGCGGAGCAGGGGAGGAGGTGGGTAGCAAAAACCAAGCAGCATACGATTGAGGGGAACCGGGGAGAATTTAAAGGACGCGCCCAGGGTGCGTGGCCAATCGCTACGGGGAAAAGATAATCAGCTGAGGGGATACACCTGGATCAATTTAGAAATGGGAGGGGAAAGCGGCAAGCTTCTTGACTACCATGGCCTGGCCAGAACTAACGTTTAAACACTCGATTTATTTCTGTTACATTTGCATGTAATCCTTTCATCTTAATTTACCACTACAGCCTCATATAACCTCAGTAATGTACATTGCAAAAAGAAGTGTAGAAAAGGCCAGGACTTTTATGTGTTTTCCTGGGACTCTTATGTGTTTTGCACTTACAACAGGTAGTGTTTCCTGTATTTCTTCCTTTTTCCCTGCCTTCCCAGAAGGAATAAGCCACGAGTTGGTGGTGCTCCTGCCAATTTAGTTTATAAAATGTCCTTTACGTAAATATTCCTAGTTTAAAACCATCCTGCAGATGTGTGAATGACTTGTGGTTCAGTTACTGACGATAAACTGATGATGCCATGATACTATATGTTATTTACCACTGGTCCTGATTACCACACTGAGTTGAAAACCAGCTACTGTATAGCAACTACTGATGTATTACCACCAAACTGTTGGATGTTTCAACAAGCAAACCTGTTTCTACAATATAGAAGCCATTAAGAAATCCTATTGTCTCCTCATTCTTCACCTTGCACTCTGACCGGTGCACCATCTTGCTTAGTACCTAAACCTACAAGAATCAGCGCCTATTATCACGCACCACCACCCTCCCCAACAAGAAGGCTGCCCTTAGCATGACGTAACATACTTCCATAGTCAGAATTCAAGGACCACAAGACCTCCTTTGTTTTGGGTGAGAAATATCTGTCTGAGGGCAAACCATTAGTAGATGATCCGTGCTCCACAAATCTTAATAATTAACTTCCTTATAGTAGGGTGAACACTAGTGACGTTGTGGGTGAATCCCAGTGACGTTGCCCCAAACAGTTACACCTGAGTAGAATGAGCTTTTGATTGCCACGGCTACAAATAGGTACCGCAGGGTAACGTTAAAACTGTTGTTGTTACCTTCGTCGTTGGTTTGGGATTGGTAGGAGAGCTGGAGTGGCAGTGGCCCGATAGGCGAGAAACTTTATGGGGATGCCATAACGTCCTCCTCTCCCTGGTACCTCCAATGACGTTGGTTATGTAGCGCGTTTACGGCCCCTTGTGTGAGCGAGTTTTTCTTTAATCACCGTTTTTCCCCGCATTGTTTTGTTTTGAGTTTTGTTTCACTGCCAGTCTTTTCTATATGTGTTGAGTTGTTTATTTTAAGTGTGTGCGTGAGCCTACGTGAACGTGTAGACTGCATGTCATTAAGTAGCCTGTTGAAAGTTCCACTCTCCTCTTTGGTGGCTAGGCCCGTTACAGATCCTTCTTTGTTTGTACCGTCTCCTCCCTGTTTTCTCTTACCCCATCGTCACAGACTTGCCCGTTTCTTGTAGCGGCCCACACCGGGCATTACACCGTTATAGCTTCCCTCCTTGGTTTACTGTTCCCTCTCGTTATCTCCCCCATCCCTTTAGTACGGGCCAGACTGGCCTGGAGTCGCCCAGTAGCCAGAGTTGGTCATTGCTTATTCATTTCTTTTCATGGTTCTGTGTGTGTGGGAGTGCGTGAGCATACGTGAGCGTGTATGTTGTTTTTTTACCAAGTTGAGAGTTCCTCTCTTCTTTCCGGCGGCTGGGCTCGTTACAGATCCTTCTCTTGTTTTGTCCCTTCTCCTCCCTGTTTTCTCTTGCCCCATCGTCACAGGCTTGCCCGGCCTACACCGTTATAGCTTCCCTCCTTGGTTTACTGTCCCCTCTCGTTATCTCCCCCCTCCCTTCAGTACGGGCCTGACCAGCCTGGAGTCGCCCAGCAGCTGGAGTTAGTCATTGTTTATTATAAACTTTCTTCGCTGCCCATGACCCTCTCTATTATCCTGTTGGCCAGTAGCTTTCCCGGTTCTATGTGTGTGTGTGTGTATGCAAGCAGTGTGAACATGTCTTTTAGTGTGGGTTTGACAATCTGTTGTGTCTTGTTTTTATATTAATTTACTAAACAGTTACTATTACTTAACTGCTGAGGGCGCTACAGAGCACGTAGACAGATACATTACATTTGTACTGTGGGGAGGTGAAGGAGAAGAAGAGAAGAATAAAGTTTGTTAACTGTGCATCAGTCTCACGGTTGTTTTATGATAAATAGTGCTAGGCTAACGTAAGTGAGTGGATAGTGCTAGCCTAGTCTTACCCACTCTGCAGTCTCCTTTAGGCAAATACATTCATATGCCAGGTCATCGGTGTTGATTAAAAAACATTGTAAAAGAAAAACTACCCTTGAATCGCCATGATAACATTACATTTTGAGGGACTACTTTCTCAGCAGCAGCGGAATATTACCTTGCTCAGGTTAGTTGTTTGACTAATATGACGATAGACAGAGCCTAACTGTGCGTCCAGACCAGGCGGCAACATTCCAAGCCCGACAATGAAGCCAAAACTGAACGTTCTAAAATTGCAATACCACAGCCGTCCGCTGGGGGCTGGCTGCAAAAGCGAGTCAATCTCCATAGACCCCCATGTTAAAAAGGCCATTTTCACAGGTTAAAAAAAGGTATTTACAGCCTGGTTCAAAACACGATTTTTTGCTTGTCGATCCATTTTTAGCCCTTGACAACTGTGAGGGGGGTGAATTTTTTTTAAATCCATTAGTTCGACGCACAGATTAGTGTGATTTTTAGGTAATTAGGGGGGCGTGGTTCAGATGATTGACAGGTGTCTGGAGTCAACAGAGAGTCGTTCTGAACTGCCCTTGGCGTTGCACAGCGCCATCTTCGCTCAACTTTTTTTCCTGACTGTGTCCTTTCATCATCGTATCTTACAATTTCAGTATATTTATATATCCAACGTGTCTTGCTCTGCTGTTAACCACCATCCAAGAATGCTTCACAACATTTTATACGGTAAGTGACATTATTCGTCCTTTTCAAAGTAGCATATTAGTATCGCTAGCTAGCAGCCTTGAAACAGAGGTGAAGTTAGCATGTTAACGTTAGTATCGATATCCTGGTCCTGTCATTAGCTGATTATTTCCCCAGGCCCATGATATAAATCAGCGTTTATGAAGCGTGAGGTGGTGTGAACATTGTTGACTTACTTGGCTTTAACATCGTTTTCGGGCCTAAGCTCTCTCTATGGCTCTGGCTTACCCGTGGGATAACGTAGCAGTAAAGCTAGCGTTAGCCAAACTAACGTTGCACGTTGTTTGTTTTGATTATGAACCAAAATGATCCCAAAATCATCGTCGACAGTGAGATAACATTGAACTTGTATCACTCCGGTGCTAACGTTAACATTAATACACGGGATTCAGTTCGTTCGTTGTAAACACAATCATATTAACGTTAGTCGGCCAAATGAACTAACGTTAAGAGCTGCAAAGAGATGACAGCTTAGCTGGGGCTCTTGGCTTATAGCGAGAAAGAGTTGCTGTAGGCTACTTCTTTATTGTTATTAAATCATGCATTTATCTTACAACAAGCTGGAAGGGAAGTAACGTTAGTTTGGGTAATGTTATGTGTCTACTCAGAAGATAAGAAATGGTTTTGTATGAGTAGGCTATAACGCTGACTTGGTAACGTTAACTTGTCCACTGAGCAATCTCCTTTTATCACTGAGAATCTAACTTGCAGGTCCATTTTTCTCGGATGAGAGCCTCCGAGAGAGCTCCGTTGTTTGTAGTTTTTGTAATTAACGTTAATCAGTATTAAGGGTAACATCAAGTGTAAGACAAACGTGGCAATAAAACAATTGCATGATAAATAGCTTGTCCTGACATACTGCTAGTGCTATATCAAACAGCTGTATGTTCAAATAGTCATATTACTGCATTTTGAGAAACAAGTTGATTTGTAACGTTTTCTTTCATAGGAAAATGTCCTCTTCCTGACCCATGGAGACACATGACTTGACTGCTGTCCATTGAGCTGTGCTGTCACCTTGACAGGTAGGCCTACTCATCTAGTCTACTTGTTGGCTTCAAATGAAACATCCCAATCTGCTATTTAATGGCCTATTCCAAATGAGATGAATAATGTCAAGTAATGTAGTGCTAGAGATTTTGTGACAGTTTATTTTGGTTT
Source organism: Sardinella longiceps (assembly GCA_027497455.2). NCBI lineage: Eukaryota > Metazoa > Chordata > Actinopteri > Clupeiformes > Clupeidae > Sardinella > Sardinella longiceps. The sequence continues at coordinate 55,288 of JAODXP020008115.1, read as the reverse complement.
CTGCTACATGCAGTGAGAACTAAGAAAAATGTTTTCATTTTATATCTGGTGTGTTCAATTGAAACAGGAAGGTGACACTGTTGACCAGACGGGAGTTTGCTGAGGTAAGATTGTACAGGTTAATGGTCATCTCTACGGCGCCGGACATTGTTGTGACCGTCTTTCTGATGCCACCCGTGGACACCGGTGGAAATCATCTGATCCCATGATAATTGATGCATTGACATTTTATGAAATTGTTCTTACAACAGCCCATTTCTCCAATCCATGTGTGATTGGATTCTATTAATTGACATGATTTACACAACATCTTTGATGCTGTACAGATATCTATGTGTATACATTGAGGACCACAACTTTCATGGTATTTAAACTACTTAACTAAGTTCACCATGGTTATTCCCTAATCTGTAGCCTATAGTCAGAAAGACTTGGCATAAACAAAATATTGTCCTACAAAACTGCAACTCTACACAGATGGTTTTTGACAGTGTAGACTATTGTGCATTGCTCCACATTTTAGTTTTGTAATTATCAGAATTCCCCCCCCCCCCTCCCCCTCCTTTTTTACATCTTAAACAACCCCAAGCTTTATAAGGTATCTCTGTAGACCTGTGTATCTATGTGAACACCCTGTGCCTATTTTATACTTTTAAGCATTGCTGTTGTTTACCCATATGTATTTTCAATAATGTTGACATGAGTTTTCTCATAACTAGTTCAAGCTGAAATAAGATGACATTTCAAGTTGATTCATTTAAGCTTTAATAAAATGAAATGAAACTCCATGGAGATTTAAGTGTGAATTGAAGGAAGGGGCCAGATCCAGGTTTGAAAGCCTCAGGTGCCAATCTACAGAGTAATGGTAAAAATCTGTGACTCTAGACCAAATAGCACAGTAACGCATCAGAATGATCTCTGGCATTAGACTATCAAGTCTGCCACCTTATATTTCTAAGGTAACGTTAGAATGTAATCTGAAAGACATCACAAATCCATCTAAAGGGTTAGCCTAAGTCTTGTAGTGTAATTTAAGTGTTTATCTAGGCACATGCCTGTGTGGCTTGTTCAAGAGTGAGTCTGTTGGCACAGTAAGAGTTGCTACAAAATCAAGTATAGCACACATAGCTTGTGAATGAACAGAAATATTCTATCTATAATGTCCTGGCTCAATCTGTGACTGCAAACTTGCTTCCATCCCCCTCCATACCATGATAACTGCAAAGGAAAAAAAAAAGTTAAAACAATAATGCCAATAGTTTAATCTAGAACATCTTCTGTACAACTCTTCAAACAAGACTAGTGACCACTGAACAGTTGACAATTTTTTCTTCTTCAACACACAAGTAACTTTAAGATACTATCAATTGTTTCACTATAACTTTCTCCGAAATTTGTTTACATTTTAGCTGCGCTACTTCGGTCATCTCAGGTCCATAACGTTGACGTTAGCTCCCAGCTTCAGTAATCAGGAATGGGGACGTACAATTACACTAGACTGTCTAGTGTCTATCATGTATATTTACTAATTATACTACGTTCATTATTTCAAACGGTAGGACAAAGTGGAGTGAGCCGAGTTGTGACATTATAGCTAACTTACGCTAGCGTCCACTAGCATTGGCATTACCCAAACACCTGTTTCATGTGCCTGAAGTACTCCTTATGCTATCTATGGTTCATAATCGTGTATTTAAGTATTACTAGACAGCATGAACAATTACAAATCTCACCAAACCAACGGTTTTCAACACTTACCAGCAAAGGTGTTGTCGCTCCGATCAGGTTTACAAAAATACAGCCATGTTTTCTGGCTAGCGAGTTGATCCTGCGCTGGCCACACAAACAGACGGTCAAGTTGGGGGCGTGTCCCGGGGCCACGCCGACTCCACCTTTTTAACCTTATTTGGACTGGCTGAGCGTTAGCGGGCTTAGAACGTTGACTCAACTGTCAAAGATGGCAGCGCCCTGAACCCCCGATTTTGGCTTCATTTTTGCTCTTAAGAAATTCTATGGGTGACGTCACGCAGGGTTTGTCCATAATTTTTACAGTCAATGGTCCAGACCAAGACCGATTCAGGCGACATGGGCGACGGAAGTAATTGACTTTGTATTGGGGCCGGCGATTTGGGCGACAAAAGTGGCAGGCGACTTGGGCGATGCAACTTGGGCGATAAAATCAAGTTAAACTTCGGTTAACTTTATGTAATGAGCTATGTTGCGGTTGGGCGATTACCAATCAGAATGTCGATTTACTGGTGAGATGCCAATAGAGAAGCAGGATTAACGTTTGAATGCTAACGTCATGGGCAAATTTGCCGTTTTGGTTGCTGTGCTCAAGCGATGTTTCTTGGGAGTCTTCGGCGACTCTTGGCAATTTATCGGTCTCAGTCTGAACGCACAGTAACGTTAGTGGGATAGAGGCAAAACCTAACGTCAAGGCTAGGTAGCCGAGGTAATATCAATCCGCTGCCTTGCACACCTTGCGACAAACAGGGAACAATGTAGGCAAAATATAATACTTTTCAAGGGTAGTTGTACTTCAGAGATGATTGTATCAGCTTGGACGTACACATCGATGGCCTGGCATATTAATTCACTTGCCTAAGGGAGTCTGCAGAGTGGGTAAAGCCGCGTACACATACAGTACATCGTTACTCGCTCATCGCTTCTAGCTTCTCGCTGAAATTCTACTCGCCAGCCAGAAAAATCCTCTGCTGCCGGCGTCGGTTTGTTTGAGGCGTTGGCCAGCGTGCAAGATCTGATCTATCTGATTGCTGCCTATCTAATATATCTAGCAAATATAGATGCCTTTTCTGTTTTCTATTGTTTTCTATTGTCAGCCAAGACAAATCTTTGATGTTTTGATGTCCAATGCCTATTGTGAAATCGTATTAAAACATTTATTGGACTATCTAGGCCTACGCAATTATGACTCGTAATCTTTTATCTACTGTCAATGCTCGAAATAAATACGACATGCATGCTGTATTATGCCAAATGTATTATTATCCAGCACGTTTTATTCTAAAAAATAATTGGCTCAAAGTTTCACCAAGCAGACAAATCACAGCTATTGCCGCTATGAATGAACGTTCTAGCGGGAGATGTGCAGCTATATATGCGCAAAAAATTACAATGATCTCCGTTGGTGAAGATGGATTTGGAAGAGATCGTCGCTCTCACTGGGATCATCTTGTTACGAAGAAGACGGCGGCAGCGGAGGGCCCGCTCTATCTGGGTTCACCCCACCATTCAGCGGCGGCATGACCACGGGGAGTACCACCGTCTTGTCTGGGAGCTACGCCTGGATGAAGTGCGCTTCCAGCAGTACTTCAGGTTGACAAGGACGGAGTTTGACGAGTTGCTGTCGGTAGTGGGTCCACACATCGCCAGGGCGGACACATCATTCCGGTCAGCCATCTCCCCTGGCGAGAGGCTGGCAATTTGCTTGAGGTACCTTGCCACCGGGGACTCTTTCCGTACAATTGCCTTCAGCTACCGGGTTGGCCACAGCACGGTCGCTGCCATTGTAGCAGAGGTGTCGCGGGTCATCTGGGATTGCCTGGTGAAGGAGGTCATGCCAGTCCCCACCATCGATGACTGGAGGGAGATTGCTGCGGAGTTCTCGCTGCGCTAGCAGTTCCCGAATTGTGTGGGCTCCATCGATGGGAAGCATGTCGTGATCCAAGCTCCCAACAACTCTGGGTCACAATTTTTCAACTACAAAGGTACGTTCTCAATTGTGCTTTTGGCTGTAGTTGACGCCAATTATTGCTTCCGCGTCATCGACGTTGGCAATTATGGACGGGCCAGTGATGGAGGGACCATGGCAAACAGTGCCTTTGGCAAGGCACTACGGGATGGAACCCTGGGTCTTCCAGGAGATGCTGTGTTGCCAGGCGCCGAAGAGCTCGGACCTCTGCCTCATGTTTTTGTTGCAGATGAAGCCTTCCCACTCCGGCACAACTTGATGAGGCCCTTCCCTGGTATCCACCCTCCTGGCAGAAAGAGGAGCTTTAACTACAGGCTGTCACGGGCAAGGTTGGTAGTGGAGGACACATTTGGCATCCTGGCAGCACAGTGGTGCATTTACCATCGTGTCATTGGTGTCAGCCCTGCCAATGCTGAATAGAGCTTGAAACGGGCCTTAAAACTAAGACCCGAACCGGCCCCAGCCCGAGAGAACTCCACCCGAGCCCGCCCCGGCCCGTATGATTGACAGCTTCATAGAGCCCGAACCCGTTTGCAACCCGACATTTTTCAATTGTGCGCATATCAAAGCAGTCAACAATGAGTCATTTTTGCTGAACATTTCTACGTTTTTTATTCAGATTAGTTAGCCTACAGATGTCTGAAGTTCAAGAACTTCAAGGCTAAAATAAATGATCTGCCCAAAGTTAAAAGAAAAATAACCAGTTGTCTTGCTGTCATAGCCTACTTTAACATCACGTCGCACTTCTTGCATTTGACATACCCCACTGCCTCGTTTTTCTCATTGTGAACGTGCTCAAAATGTTTCCACACCTCCGACCTCGCATTTACTGGCTCGACCAACATGAATTCGCCAAGGGCTAATCTCCGTTTAACTTCTTCTACATCCATTTTGCATCTACTAACGCATGCCTGTAGATCGAACGTTAGGCGTATCATGTGATCGCATATTTGCCGCGCATCGGCTTTCAGCCCGAGTCCGAGCCGGGCCCGCTTGGAATATTGAAATTAGACCCCGAACCGGCCCGAACCCGGCAGGTCCTGTTGGGCCCCGTCGGGTTCGGGCAAATATTTCCAGCTCTAATGCTGAAGCCTGTGTGAAGGCAACCTGTGTCCTGCACAATTTCATCAGGAGGACGAGGCCCACTCCCCCACAGTCCGAGTCAAAGGATGAGACCTCTGCACTCCACAACATCAGCAGAGCTGGCAGCAACAACACCACCCAGGAGGCCGTCCAAGCGAGGGAGAAATTTACCACCTACTTCTCTCCATGATGCACCTTGGAAAAAAAGGCTCTTTTTAGAGCCACTCACATCCCATGCAAAAGGCTTATTCCATTAATTACTGTAAAGTCCCAAGTTTACAAGCATTCTGAGCACAGGCATTCATGACTTACCAAACCAAATTAAACCCAGTCATAGCTGATTAAATATGCACACTAATGATTAAATATGCACACTATTGTCTGTTTGCATAAGAAATTACAGCATTAGAATTTACATTTCAAACAAGTAAAAATGTTACCACAGACAAGTTCCATGACAAATGTGAGTGATGGTACGATGACACTAGGTACAGTAAGGAGGGTAAATAATATACATCTATACATAAAGGGGGCCATGGCAAGACAATGACAACACATCTAAAGACAAGAGTTTAAAGATTCAACATTGTCTTTATTTAAAATACCTTGATGGCACATATTAAGTAATAATCTACATATATCATCACAATGCCACCCCTGGAACGAACTGGATGTAAATCAACATCACTGGATCATTGAATGAAATAAGTCAGTAAGTGTGTGTAATGCAATTAAAATTAGCCTCAAATCAGTGTGTGAGTGTGGTGCAATCAAACAGTCAAAATGATTGACATATTTACAGTGCTATCAAACCCAACTCTATTTCTTCCCTCCCCGTACATTGTACAACTGTAAACCGTACAGAATAAGTCAGTAAGTGTGTGTGTAATGCAATTAAAATTAGCCTCAAATCAGTGTGTGAGTGTGGTGCAATCAAACAGTCAAAATTATTGACATATTTACAGTGCTATCAAACCCAACTCTATTTCTTCCCTCCCCGTACATTGTACAACTGTAAACCGTACAGAATAAGTCAGTAAGTGTGTGTGTAATGCAATTAAAATTAGCCTCAAATCAGTGTGTGAGTGTGGTGCAATCAAACAGTCAAAATGATTGACATATTTACAGTGCTATCAAACCCAACTCTATTTCTTCCCTCCCCGTACATTGTACAACTGTAAACCATAAAGAATAAGTCAGTAAAGTCAGAATAAGTCAGTAAGTGTGTGTGTAATGCAATTAAAATTAGCCTCAAATCAGTGTGTGAGTGTGGTGCAGTTATAGCTCAGTTATAGCTCCAAAAGCCGGCCCTCATCATCCTCCTGGTCACAGTGTGCCTCAAATGTGAGACGATGCAGATTCATTTTCAGCACCTCCTTCCGCCTTCCTTTTAGTCATCTCATCATGGGCAAAAGACTCTTCAAAAACAGCTCATCAGCATCCTCAACTCTATTAGCCACTCGCTCCAACGACTGAATGACTCGAGCCTCAAACTGATCATCTTGGACTCTGACCCTCTTCCAAGGCCTGGTGGGAGTGGGGACAATACGTTTGGAGGGCATGGCAGACAGGGAGGTGGGAGTGGGCAAGGAGGATTGGGAGGAATCTTCAGACAGTGGGGTGGGGGGGGGGGGGGGGGTGGGCATGACTGGGGGCATGTCAGGGCATGACTGTGGATGTGGCAGATGCAGAGGGGATGGTCTCTGCGAAAGGCTCAGGCGGTGACGTGGTACTGTCCTGGTCAATATTGCTGGTGGTCTTACGAGGCTCAATAAATGGAGAAAGAAATGACATTATGGCTGCTAAGCGCCATGGTCTTGATGTAACTGCTTCCGCGCCACTCCTCTTCTTTTCTCCCTCCTTACGAAGCACCTCCCTGTAAGTGTCACGCAGGTTCTTCCACCGCCTTTTGCATCTTCCACTACATGTACAAACACAGGAATGTTAAACATCAAATAAACAAACCGTATCAATATTTATGCTGACTGACTGCATAGCCCACACTACCACAATTCAACAACTTCAGCCACTTTAACATGGGTCTGAAGGAGGTAGCCTGATATTCATCTAAGTTTATCATTATCATTTATCATATTCATTAGGTAATCTAATATTCATCTAAGTTTATCATTATCAAGTCTATCTACATCAGGAGATCATAGCGTAACTATTTTGGTGATCTATCTTTAATAAAGGGAAAGAAAATCCACATACAATTTTGGAAGAAACAACATTACATATTTTTTTTATTACATTGACTGAATTATATTTCCCTTACTCATCAAATATCTATTTAGTATATGCAGAAGCATAACCATGCATTATACAATTAACATTTTGGTAGGATGTAGGTTCATGTTGGCGCCAGTGGCAATGTTGCAGCTCTCAATTTGCGCGGGTTAGCAGTCTTGCAAACAATACCTTAAAAAATTACTACACTGCAAAACACACCAAAGGAACCTGATTAAATACTAACTGTTAAACTAGGTAATACACCGTGGGCAAAATGAATCAAGATATTTCCCTTACTCATCAAATATCTATTTAGTTTATGCAGAAGCAACCATGCATTACATTTTCGTTGGACGTAGGTTCATGTTGGCGCCAGTGGCAATGTTGCAGCTCTCAATTTGCGCGGGTTAGCAGTTTTGCAAACAATACCTTAAAAAATTACTACACTGCAAAACACACCAAAGGAACCTGATTAAATACTAACTGTTAAATTAGGTAATACACCGTGGGCAAAATGAATCAAGACATTTTAAACAAGATTACAATGATAAGTCTACTACATTGAGGTCAGGAACTGCCTTGTTAAAAGAAGCAAATATTTCCTAACCGAGTAAGCTAGCGCTAGCAAAGAAAAATCGGTGGTCGGTAAAAGACGTTCTCCTATATCAATCACAAACGGTTGCCCATTACTTAAAGCTATTATACATATTTCAAGTGTAATTCTAGTTCATTCAGAGTCAGAATAGTTTGGTTTTCAAACTATGTCTTGCTAACATTAGCTTCCGCTAGCATACTCGGCTAAAGAGCAAAACGTAATTTAAAACATGTACTCACCTGGAATATCCATGATTTTAGCGACTGCGCTCCATGCATCCTGCTTGTTGTTTTTATTTTTATAATGAAAGTTAAATGTTATGAAAGTTAAAATTGTTTTATCTCCGTACCCGCCCACATCGCATCGCTCGGCCTCTCCTCGCCTGAACTCGCAGCAACTCGCTGGAATTCCATTCACTTTGTATTGACAGTTCTCGCTCAGCGATAGGCGAGTGGCGACGTATGTGTACGCGGCTTAAGACTGTCTTTTATTGCCAGGCTAGCACTGTCCACTCACTTGCGTTAGCCTAGCACCAGCGAACTCAGCTGATATAGGCGGTGGGCCGAGGCTTCGTATCTGCTTGTTTTTTATAAGTCAGCGGGGGAGAACTCAGAATATTTTATGTAGTATGGTTGATTCATTTTAAGCAATATTCCACTTGTTGCCACTCACACTTCTGTTGCCGAACCTTAAAATAATTGTTTTATTCACCCCGTGTGGTACAGGAAATGCAACGGTTGTGTAGCCAATAGCACAACAGCATTTTGACATGTGAGCATTCGCAAACCTATCAGATTTCGCTGTTCGAATCAGCTGGAAAACTTATCTTCCTAACACTCCTTGCCAACGTCAAGTCATCGGTTTTGTGAACGTAAGTAGCTATTTAATATAACATTCTGACTGTTTGACAATTTTTGCAAATTTACACAGCTATGTCCTTGCCGTTTTGTAAGTGTTCTGGTACTTTTAGCCTATCGATGATGTTTGCATTTGTCTTGAACGAACCTTGCTGCTTTCTGATCAGAGATAGCTAACGTTAGCTGACGTTAGCAAAACTATCTTTAGGTACGCAATAAAACTACCATTAAGTCGATGTTAACACGCTAATGTTGCAATTAGTTTACTTCGATCTAAAGTTAGTTGCAGGGCTGTAGGGTATTGTAAGGTAAAGCCACTATGTTTGAACAATAAAGTGAGAAACCTGCCAAGTTAGCCTATGGTGGTGGCTTTCTGTTTTTAGTTTTAGCTTGTGTGAGTGCTGTTTTCAGTTTTAACTCACCCACACCCGCACATATTTTGTACTTGTTTGTACTTTGTAAACTAGCAATATGTGCTGAAATTAATATTCACCATGCATCTCCAATCTTGTGCCTAATAGCCTAGGCTTTTCATTTCAATGTCATATCAGATGTGTTAAATGTAGGAGTTTGGGCGTTGATATCCAGTTCTGACTTGCTTTTTTAATGAGCAAATGAATAGGAGTATGTACATTACAATATGTTTTTATTGTCATGTAGGGAATCTTGTCCTTCAGCTGGAAAGTGATGGTATGGAAGCAAACTACCAAGAGGGCAAGCACCTGTCAATCAAGCTGTTAACGTTAGTAGCCCGACTCTTGTCAGTGGGTGCAGTGGCGGCCAACTAGCTAACGTTAACGTTAGTTGGCTCAAATATCAATATGATCTAAATATCGACTGTTCTGGCTCTGGATTAGAGCCAGTTAAAGCCAGTATGTTTAGTTCTGTCAGAGTTCTATAACTTGCATTATTTGTTTACGTTGCTATGGACACTGATTTGAGCTGTCAACTGATTTACAAATCTCAAAGTAGAGTTACAACTGTTGCTTAAAATACATCTTGGACTCTGAGAAGCACAGCTTGTAAGTTGACATGAATTTTACTTCATTGCATAGGCTATACTCTAGACTTACATTGTATGTCTTTTGAATTTGTTTCTTTTTATAGAATGTTCAACTAGGTCTACTAGACTGTTTAATTGAAACAATGTGTAGGCTAGTAGGCCTACTGCATCTTTAGGTGTATATTCATTTGGATGTACTGTACGTCTTGAGTCCTTTCATTGGAAAGTTTAGCTATCTGCATAACTGCACAGGGGAAGCAGTGAGAGCAGAATATCGACCAACTCTGGTAACATTGATTTGCACACCTAAATAAAAGTGGACATTCAATTGATTTAATCGAGGTGTAGGTAAGGAATATTTCGATCACAAATTCGTTACTAAAGGAAAACACATGTGCATCGCTCATCGTTCTTGGAATGGTATGAAGCGGGCAGGGTGCTTACTGCTGACCTGCATGTCCCGAGTCAAACGATAACTCTTATCACGCACTAACGTTAGGGAGAAGCCTTCGTTTCGGTGTTGCCGATGCATTGTCCCCTGTCAATATGTTGAACTTAGTTAACGTTAGTCTGTGTTACAGGCGCGCTTTTCGCTAAAGGCGATTATTTTCATGGGCTCTTGCAGAAATCAAGCTTCTTGATATAGTTGCATGTTACCCATCTTTGTAAATTATGGTGGAAGCTTTTAATTTTTGGATAGGGTAGAAAAAATACTTTGTGAAGAGCCTCAAACTCTACAGGCTATGGCTCTGGTTTATGCTGAACACCACCCCCTTGAGTGTGGGGTATGGTATATGATTTTTTGACAGGAATTCCACATAGCACCTTTAAGAACTGGTTAAGCTAGGGACCAACAGTTACTTAGTGGGTGGGTGTGGGGACATTGGCCTTGTGAACCTTTTTGTTTCTATTTTGTTTTGTCTTTATTTTCTAATGTGTGATTGTTATATGTGATGCACTTTGACCACCCCAACATTGCATTCAGTGATGAATTAAAACATTTGATGTAACAATAAATTATATTTTTTACTGAGACAGCCCCTCCCTCTCTTTCCATTTATTTCGATAGCCTGTGAATAACATTATTAGCCATCGCTGTGATACAAATTAAGAAACCCTGTGAGGACATCATTTATTGCGCGTATATGCCTAAATGTTGCGTCAACAATGACGAATGCATATGATTAGGAAGTAATACCAGTATAAAAGTTTGTCAAAGTGCGGCCTGGGGGCCAATGGCGGCCCGCGATGACACCTGCCCGCGACAATGTCTGTAAAACTGTTAAAACTGCACTTTGCTTTGAAAAAATGGATCTCCAGTGGTGTTTATATACATACCTACCTAATACCTAATATACATACCTAATTAATGCCTGTATTAGTGCATTGTAAGGCATGTGTTAAGCAACATTAATCATTTGTTAGGCGTGTATTCACAAATGTCTTATTCATGACTAATTAGGCCTTTATTCTTGATATAATCGTAACAATACCCTAATAAGCCTTCATCTCTGCATACTTAGTATTAGTACCTACCAAAATAGAACATGTATAACCCACTAGTATGCTGTCTGAATAAATCCAGAATAGTGGAAGAATACCTGACTAGTAAGTACTACATGGGTATTACTGATAATGATGTGCTTCCAGCAACCTGGTCAGTGACATACAGCAATGATATTGAGCTACAGTATATACTTGGTTATTCTACAAGTGTTCTTCCACTATTCTGGATTTATTCAGACAGCATACTAGTTAATAATAATAATAATAGTAATAGTATAATAATAATGGGTCTTTGAGGAACCTTTGAACATGTGAGGAAGTTCCTGGAGGAACCTTTTCAAGAGGTCTTAACATAAAAGGTTCCTCCACAGTGGTAATGGTGAGGAACCCCAAAAGGTTCCTCTAGGCTCTTCCAATTCTAAGAGTATACTTCTGATTATGTCAACTCTTTTGTTGCTCAGATATAGACATAGAGCCAACCCCGTCCCTGGCTATAAACTGCCTCAGCCACACCTCCCCTCCAGGTAGCTACACCTGCCCATGTACAGTAGGACAAAAAGGCTCAACAGCTGAAATAGAGTGAGATGACTTGGACAACAGAGGAATGTGCATAAGAAAATGTATTTTTAATTTTAGCACCTTCAATATCTAGTCAAAAACGTAGATGTTACCTAGCTCTGTGCTTGACACGAAAGTGTGGAAATGATCAAGTTTCAAAGGTAAGGTAGTTTAATTTGATTTACAGTAATAATAGGCTAATAATGATAATAATGCAATTCCATTCTGCCAGGACAGTAAGGTGTTCAGGAGACATGAAATGGGCCTAGTTTTGACTGTTGCCATGGCCTGTAGTCTTTATTATTATGCTATTTCAAGTTCCGTTTGGAAATGTGGAATTCATGTTTCACTGCCTTACAAAAAGCTGTTCTATGTGTAAACTGATAGGCAAAGCTAGGCCGATTTGATAGACCTATCTAAAGAAATAAAAACATAATAAGATATTTATGAAAAAAAAGAGAGAATAGGTTATGGTTGGCCTATTTCAGGATAGGTGGCTGAAAATATTGCATTTCTAGGTAGTCATTAGCTACTGGGAAAGGAGCAGGGGCTAAGATCTAAGTCACAAAAAATAATTAATTATGATGGAATAGGCTACACCAGGCCTGGGCAAACTACGGCTCGGGGGCCACATGCAGCCCGTTGAGCTTTTTAATCCGGCCCATGAAGCCTTCCCAAAATAGAATAATTTTTCTTTTAGCCACAGTGACTTAAATATTATAGGCCTGGGGCCATATTCTCATATTCTTGAGCATTCATCATTAAGGAATGATTATGCAGCTTACAAGGAATGCAAACACGCCACCAAAAACCTTGTTAATATATAAATGCACTTTTTCACAGTCAAGTTTAATTTGTGTACTTCCTATCTTTCTAAATGTGCTCTCAAAAGTGCAGTAAAAACGGTGCAAAGATACTTTATTAATCTCGTTACCGTTTCATTTATGGCTTGTGTTATGCGCTGCAAACGTCACACAGGAGAACAGTGGAGCACTCAGCCAGAGCACATCACGCAGATTACGCCCACCTGTCACTCATCAACCAATCGCCGATGTAAATGCAAGCAGGCTCGTGCATGAGAGCTGACGTCAGCCATAGCAACACAACTTTTATTTTAGCCAGAGTAGCCTTTTATCCTAGCTAAAAGTAGGTCTCAGAGGCATTGTGAATTACTTTTAAGAAATAACTCCTACATAAAAACTTTTAGTGCAGTTTAGGAGTACTCCTAAAGTTAAGATAAGATTCTTTGAGAATACTGCCCCTGATTTATCATTATTACCCCCTTTCAAACCCTGCATGTTTACCTGTCCTCTGAAAAAAGTGGGGCTACTGGTTTGAGACTTGCCAATTTACCAGCATCAACTGGTTGACACCCAGCCTGTTCTCAAAGCCAGTCAAAATCTAAAAGCCAATGTGGGCCTTCGGCCATAAATAATTGAATTACGCAAACGACATGGAAGTTATCTGCTTCAACATTACCTTCCTACAGGCCCTACAGGCATTAGTTTGCCCAATTAGACTTGCCTTAATAAAATAGCCTTGCCTATTGTGGTTCTTACACACCCCGCTTAAATTTGTAGGCTAATACATTTGGATTTGGAATCAGGTGATCACATTTTGGTGATGATGCACCCAATCTCACAAGCAGACAGAATTCTACTAGGCTACTTAGGCTACTTCAAGATTCAAGAGTCAAAAAAGTCTTTATTACATCTCATTATAGTCGTAGAGTAAAACTCTTGTGTTTTTGCTCTTAAAGAAAAGAAATGAGTCAAAAATGTGAGTGTTAAGAAAGAGTATGAAGTGTGTGTGTGTGTGTGTGTGTGTGTGTGTATCCGAAAGACTGACATGGGCACAGATTTAGGCTGTCGATTTGACTCTGTGTTTATGAGTCTTATTGCTTGATGGATGGGAAAAGCTGTTGTGAAGTCTGGTGGTCTGGAGACAGCAGAATCTCTTGCCAGATGGTATAGCTGAGACAGTCCATAATGGGGATGACTGGGGTCCTTATGATTTTTTTTTTTACTTTTCTACTTACTTAATATAATAGTGAATAATAGCCAATGGCTGGGCCATTTTTAAGATGCCTTTAATATAGGCCTATTAATTTTGTTTTATCCAATTCCTTGTTTAATCAATGAAAAAAAATCAAAAGAAATATTAGATAGTTGCAGCCCTAGATTTCTTCTTTTTTTGTTGGGTGATGCATTGATATGAAACGTTGGTGAAACTTTTTAAAAGAAGGAGCCAGTAATACTAAAGTAATTACCACGGAACTATGGCAATGACCACCCTGTCAGCCAATCAGAGAAGGGAATCTCATTCTGAAGTGAGATAACCATTTAGAATGTTGATAAACCTGTAAATAACTGCAGCCCTCAGCTTTATGCCTGAACAACACCCCCACTAAGATTTTAATTGTAGGGTTTTGGAGGAGTCCTGTTACATACTGTACGCCCTGTACAACAAGATTCAAAGAACTGTAGGAGTAGGTTATGAATCCATAAAGGCCACGCATTCAAAAGTTCCCATGGCAGCGTCGAGGCACATCAAACAAGCTCAACGCCTAGGGGGTATTCCATCAACTGAGCTATTTGCCAAGCCGTGCTGATTTCGACAAGCGGCGCTAGTTTTAGTGCGAGGTCTGTTCCATAACTCTCGCTAACAGTAATTTCAGCTGAGTTGCTGGGGTAACATAGCTCCCAAACTAACCAGCTCCGTGGCAGGTTAACTGCAAGGCTTAATAAAGCGGCGTCTCAGAAAATGCAATCAGTCAGAAACACAAGTCACCAAAAAAGGTTCCATACACCTGCTTAATAAGCTTTTCCACCAAATAGGTTTTGCAAACACTGTGATAGGTTGATAGGTTTTGCAAACACTGTGACCATGCATGAATTCCCATTTTTAATAAACTACTATATTTTCGAAGTATCTATTAGGAATAAATTTAGTTACGAATAAAAAACAAATGCATGCATCATAAAAGACGAGTCACATGCCGGCCCATCACGTGGTGGCTTGAGTTGTAAGCTACGTCTTAATTGAATTATTGATTGATTTCAGTTTCAGGTGCAAGTCTGCTGACAGAACAATGAGACTGGCAATTTGTTCCAAAAAGCAATGGCCAAACATTATGATTCAAAATATAATTTCAATCGCCCCCAGACCATGATACGTATGAACATTCGTATTATGGGCGGGCTATGTCAGGCTAGGATGTAGGGACATTGGCCTTGTGAACCTTTTTGCTTCTATTTTGTTTTGTCTTTATTTTCTAATGTGTGATTGTTGTATGTGACGCACCTTGACCATCCTCAACATTGCATTCAGTGATGAATTCCAGTTGATGTAACAATAAATTATATTTTTTTTACTGAGACAGCCCCTCCCTCTCTTTCCATTTATTTGGATAGCCTGTGCATAACATTATTAACCATCGCTGTATAGAAATTAGGAAAACCCGGTGTCTTGGGTATATGTGTATCTGATCCTATTACACACTGTTGAATGCAACATTGATGCTGGTGTACCTTTGATTTGCAGGGGAATTTGGCTATGCCTTCTGGTGCTGGTCTCCTTTCTCACAATCTATCTGTTGAATGAGTATGCTATAGGCCTACTACGATGTGGAGAATGTGAGACACTGGATGAGGAAAACAAAGGGGATGTCAAGACTGGCTTTATGAAGAAAACAAGGCAAATACTTGATTTTTTGCTGAAATATAGTGATAGCTTTAATACTGTGAAAATATACAGCACATCAGGAAGTAGCTACAGTAGATGTCTAAATGAAACACTTCCTCCATTTTATTGGCCGCCACTGTTATGCTTAACGTCTAAATGTGATGTGTCAGGGTAGACACATTTACAAATCTACATCTACAAATTTCAAAACGTACTCAGCGCATCTGTGTAGAGAGAAATCATTGGATATCATTTCACTTATCGCTAAATCGCTAAATGATTTGACAGACCCACTTTCAGTCTTGACTTGTGTGCTGCCTGTGTTAATCTAGACAAGCACAAAAAGTAAAGTATGTTAACTTTGTAAGTATGTTTGCTAAATAATCAGAGCTCTCGTCTTCTTGTATGTGTTTGAACCTGCCAGTGTCCTGCAGAGATCCTCATCCTCAGAATCATGTTCCTGCCGACCTGGGAGTTTCAATTTCACAGGCGGACCTTTTGCAGCAAATCCCAATGCCATCAACAAAAGACGAGCAGAGGAATACAGAAAACAGCAATTCAGGCAGGTTCTTCAACCTGCTTGTCCTGTACATTCACACAAAGAGCTAGTTTAGAATCCAAACGTACCCTAGAAGTAGTAAGTTGATTTGCTCCGCAAATAAATCATATCGTTTTATGTGGCCAGAGAGTCGCTAGGCGGCCTCAGCATTGTTTGAATCAGCTTGTCCATTATTCTGATTGGTTGTGGGCAGAGCCGTGGTCATAGCTCTCCTACTACGAGCAGAGCAAGTTTGAAAGACAGCGCATGCACCCTGGTCTGTCCTTTGTGGCTATGCATTATCTGCTATAATCTGGCTTGTCAGGCTACTGTAAGCTGAAAAATCACTGAAGATGCAAAAAAAAAACATTGCTATCAAAATAGCAATTTTGAGGTTGTTAAAAAAAAAAAAAACTCTGGTCACCCAAATATTGATGCTTGTCACTTTGGCTTAGCCATTCTTATTGCCCTTATCACTTTAGGATGAATTACTGCTGTCTTCCATTGCATTTATATAGCTGACCATTTGTATCGATAGGCCACTATTTTGTCTTAACGCCACCAAAGGCCTACAATAGGATACTAAAACCTTGCAAGCACACACACACACAAAAAAAATCAGATCAGACATGGAAAGACAAGAGACATGACAAGAGGTCAGCCAATGGCCATTTTCTCAATGCCTCTTTTTAAATTGTGGAACCTATTGTTGGTTTAAGTTACATAGCTAGGCTAGCGATAACAGGCTCACTTTTAATACCAGGTTAGTTAGGCTATTATAAAACTTGCCTACACATATCATATACAGATATTCTTTTGTAGCCTACATTTTGCTGTAGAACTAGAGCAATATGGTAGTATTTAATTTATTTCTTAAATAAGTATTCTTAAATAAGTATTCTTATGTAGGCTATTTTACTTTTGGTGACCGCTCAAGTAGCAAAATGAATTCAGTAAGGTTTATTATAAGGAAATGTTATACCTCTCATTCATTTTTTCTCATCAATAAATATTTTCTCATGATTTTGCTATTCATCAGTGAAAGATTTCTCTTTATTTGTGAGGGGGCATTTTGCCCTGCCCCCCGGAGTAAAACGCCCCCTTTAAGCACATTTCTTTTTTTGTTAAAAATCTAATTAAATGTTCAATCAAGGCAATTTCCATATTTGTTTTATAGTTCACACGTCACTGCCACTGAAAACTACGAAAAAACTGAGCACATGTTCAGCTTTCATATCAGAGAAAAACAGCATTTTCCCCCACTCAACTAGCCTAGACTCTAGACGTACCCCTAGTGGTAGCAAATTTGAATTTGCACAGAGGTACGTCTAGAGGCCACTAATTGAAACCCGTTTTAGCCTTCCTCTGGAGGCGGATAACCAATCACAGCGCGGTATGTGTACAGGAAATCGTAAGGCGGGCTTTGTACGATGACGACAGCCCTGCTCAAACCAGAGCGAAATCGTCTTTGGCTTTAGTTTTGGACGAATTGCACTTGTCATTTTCTTTGAAAGTGAAACAAGAAAGTGCACTGAAGTTTTTCGTTCTGAAAAAGATGTCTTTGCCGTGTTACCGACGGGCTACGGGAAAAGTTTGATATACCAGCTGGTACCACTGGCCGGAACGCTAGCCTATTACGTGGAGAGGCAGTTTGAAAGACAACGCAATCACCCGCCCCTCCATTGAGGTACAGTCTATCAGTGGTCTTCAGACTATACATTCTTATGATATAGTCTGACGTGTCAGGCTACCACTCAACCCTACTCTTAACAAAGTGTGAAGCTACTTTGAACCTTTCTATGGTTGAAAAAAGCGATCTGACCACTAACACCCAGCTCAATGCCCCTGATTACCTAGCGGTCCACTCCGTTCAGACTTGTTGCGATGTTGCAGTAGCCTTGACATAGCCCGCCCATAATACGAATGTTCATAAATCACTTATCGCATAAGTCACTAAGAGCAACTCCTAACACATCGCGATTGCATGCATTACGTCCTTAATCTTTCGAAACGCACGTGAAGAATAATTTATTTAGGCATCCATCATCAAGGAATGATTATGCAGCTTACAAGGAATGCAAACACACCACCAAAACCCGTGTTAAAATATATATATATGCACTTTTTCACAGTCAAGTTTAATTTGTGTACTTCTAAATGTGCTCTCAAAAGTGCCGTAAAAACGGTGCAAAGATACTTTATTATACCAACCGCGAATCTCGTTACCGTTTCATTTATGGCTTGTGATATCCGCTGCAATAGTCACACAGGAGAACAGCAGAGAGCATCGGAGCACAGCTAGAGCACATCACGCAGATTACGCCCACCTGTCACTCATCAACCAATCGCTGATGTAAATGCAAGCAGGCTCGTGCATGAGAGCTGACGTCAACCATAGCAACACAACTTTTATTTTTGCCTAAGAGTTGCCTTTTATCCTAGCTAAAAGTAGGTCTCAGAGGCATTGTGAATTACTTTTAAGAAATAACTCCTACATAAAAACTTTTAGTGCAGTTTAGGAGTACTCCTAAAGTTAAGATAAGATTCTTTGAGAATACGGCCCCTGATCAAAGACAAGACAATGTGAAAAGAAATGTTCTTGTGTGGCGTAAATTAGTTAGAGAAAAAAGAAGAAATCCATAGGCTATTGGCCAAAATCAAACACCATGAAAAATCGGAGGCGGGTAAAAAAAAATAAAAAAATTAAATCGGTGCATCTCTACTCAAAACCATAGTGAATGCTAGAGTACATCAATTTGAAATCTAATTTTGGAGCGCGTCAGATTTTATCTTCACCCAAAACCAAAACCGTGATTGGCTATGTCTCGTGTGGTTTGTGTTTTGACAATACATAGATGTGTAATGACAATACATTATCCTACTTATCCCACCTTTAATGTTAACAGCTTTGACAGCAATAGTCTTGGATGTTAACTCACTGCTCTATATGATCTAGGGAAAGGACAGATCTTGATGTTGTGCTCATCAGTCCATCAAATTCTCCCCTCCAATACCCTTCTCATGGATTCACAGTGGACCCTCAGAGGAAGACTCTCATACCTGGTGTGTTACCATACTTCCTACATGCACTTTATGGGTTGATGGTGGTGGTACCTTTCGTAGCTGTAGGGTTGCAGGTTTGAGCTCCAGTCCCTCCTGGCCCCATCAAAGTGTCCTTAAGCAAGAAACTCAAGCCGAGCCTGCTCCCAGTGTGCAGGTTGCGGTTTTGCATGGCCGCCTCTGTCTCTGCAACAGGAATGGGTAAATGTAAGGCTAAGTGAAGCGCTGTGAATGTTTAAAGGAGTGCTATAAATACAATCCATTTACATATTTATTCCAAATATAAGGCATATTCCTGTTTTTATTGTATTTGGGATTAAATGTTTATAGGAATGCAGAAGAATAAATAAAGCAAGCACTCAACAGTTAATTTTTACTTTTTAATTGTCAGAGGATTCTATGCCCAGTACCCATGCAGTCAAATAAAAGTAGGCTACGTTAAGGTGTTGAACGTGCTTCCTTGTTTAAGTTATAGGAATGCAGTTTACAAGATGATTAAACAATATAACATGAGGGGGAGTGGGGTTGGTGGTCGATATGTGCTTAGGCCACATTTATAATGTTTCATTACCAAATGATGAAGCTTAAAGACATCAAGTGTAATTTCTGTTTTCTGTTCATTCATCCTCTGCTGTCTAAAAAAGTTCCAAGCATAGCTTACCACTGTGTTTCTTAGCAATGCAACAGCTTAACCAATGGCTTCTCTCACTCAAAATATTTGTATGTGTGTGTGTGTGTGTGTCTGTCTGTCTGTGTACAACATAACTCCAAAAGTACTGTATGGATTTGGATGAAATTTCCGGACAACATGTGTATTGGGACAAGTAGGCCTATGAACTGATTCAGTTCTGGTTTGAAATGATTGGACAGCTCGTCTAATCAGGTTCGCTTATTGGCCGGTATTCTCTCTACCGATGTACACCCACCCCAGAAGACCGTCCCCAGACCATAGATACGGATGAACACTCGTATTATGAGCGGGCTATGTCAGGCTATCGTGCAATAGGGCTATGCATCAAATTACTCCGGAGCAACACTTGAATTGTATAAAAATGACCAAATGACTGGCTTATTAATGAGTAATTAATGATATTAAACTCATTTCAGGGTTGGCTGTGCATGCTCATGGAAGGGAGGTTTACAAGGTTTGTGTCCAAACATAAAGACGATGATTAAGTAGTGGCTAATGTAAATTAAAGTGTTTAACATTTGTGTCAAAACAGAGCTATATAAAAGATGTAATCAAAAAATAAAGGGCAACAGAGAATAAAGACACAACATTGATGTTAGGGTAAAAATCCTTATTATATTATACCCCATATTGTCCAGACATCTACTGAAATTAGCAAAGAAATGAACTGGGTTTACCTGCAGAATATGCTCTCACAACAATGACGGTTATCTGAGTAGACTGTTCTACTTGCCGGGCAGGTTTCTCTGCGTGTGTCCCGTGGTGTGCTGGCTGTGGAGACGGTTCCAGAGGGACAGGAGGTGAAGGGACAGAATAACAGCATGCTCAGCATCACTGCCACTAGTGAGGAAAACCTGAATGACCTCCTGGCAAAAGTGACCTACTCCAGTGGACTGCACCACTTAAAAGCTGGTGATCTGGGTAAGGCAATGAAAAAGTCCTCTGGAAGACATGCAGTATGTGATTCTAAAAGGAGAGAACCGGTGTGATATGACCCAAAAGTATATTGCAACATCATTAAAAAATGTTTGCTGGGGAGTATATTTTCAAAACAATTTGATTAGGTGTAAGTGGCCAGATCTCTGTTTCATACCATAAAGATGCTTAAATTTAGCCCCACACTTCGTTATAGTACAATGACTGCTCGAACATTTTTGTTGTTGTGGGACCCACCCACCTTACCCCGTGACATACTGTATGTAGTTAGGGAAATTCTAAACAGGTGGTTTAAGCACACAGCAGTGTGCTTAAACAGTTACTAACAGTGTAAATTGGCTATGTTATTGAGGCTTTTTATCAAACTTAAGGTCCCATATTATGAAAATTCACGTGTTATGGCTTTTGAATGTGTTTCTTGGGTCTACCCTGCCTCTACACACACTTTAAAGAGAACCTATGCAGGATCTGGTGGCATCATCCAGTAAACTAAGAACCAAACAAAGCAGTTATTAAGCGTTTCTGCCAATAGGCTAATCCTCTATTTAGACTTGCGTAGTCGATGGAGAAAGCCGCTAATAAAATGTATCGACAGTTGAATACGCTAAGAAGTCACAAATCGCGTTGTAATTCAAACAGTAAGCTCCGGCTAAGTCACGTGACCTAGCTTGCTTGCTAACCAAAACTTATGATAGCGGGACACGCTTCCTCATCTTGCATAGGCGGTATCTGCCTCTATAGGAGGGTCAGACAATCTCGTGAAGGGGCTCATTTTACTCCAGAACATGTCATTTATCAATTCTATTGAGTTCAAGGCAATTTACATAAAGGTGTATGAAATTTTACCTAGATGTTGCAAGTGGGGGCTTTAAGTTTGATTAAAAGCCTCAATTGTAAAAAAAAAAAAAATAGACAATTTACAGTTACTGTTCAGCTGCTGTGTGCTTTAACAAACTATTTAGATTTTTCCTAACTACGTATGTCACAGGGTTAGGTGGCTGGGGTCTAAGAACATTGGCAGCCACTTAAGCAGCTGAGGAAAATGAAAATGGATGATTGGGAAAATAAAGAGACAAGTTGGCAGTGCACTTTGCAGCTGAGAACAATGAAAAGTATCATTTGACTAATTTCAGGCTTGCCTTTCATAGGCTACAGGGGAAATCCTCAATGTGTTGGCTGGAAGTGTCTAGTTACCTGGTGCACACCCCCATGACAAACATAACTTTCTGAACATTAGAACTAAAAAGTTAGCTTTATAAAAGCATAATATGACCCCTTTAAAGTGTGTGTAGGGGCAGTATAGACCCAAAAAAGCACATTAAAAAATCTCATAAAAAGTGATTTTTTATAATGTGGTCCCTTTAAATACGCAGGACTAGATGTAAGCATAAGCACAGAGACTAATCATGAGACACAGGTGAACAGAGAACAAGGTACAACAGGAGGCAGGTGAACACGAAACTAGAAACAATAATCAAATCAACAGGCAATCACAAGGAACAGGTGAGGCAGAGGCACAAGAGACCAGGAAGCACACATGACTAAATGAACTAAGGGGGACAGGAGACAGATCACATGACAAACCAGGAACTAGAGACAGGAGACAAGGGCCATTTCTCAATACAAAGTACTTACAAGAATGGACTTCCTTACTTGCAAGCTCAAACTTGGGAAGCTGAACCTGCAGTTTGAGACATGGGGTACTTGTTATGTTAGCTATGAAAGCTACAGGGGGAAGCTGTCTACGCTTGCCTCAAAACACCCCGGCAGGTTGGTGGATGACAACATAACAGTGGTACAAACATCGTATCTCACTACAGACACACATTTTGGTTACAAAACCCATGTGTACAGACTTAATTTAAAAAATTTCCCGCCTGATTTTAAAATATATCAAGTCATAAGCCCCAAATGTATTAGTTTAAAGACAGGGAACTCCATGCGTATGAGTAAATGTGAACTTTTGAATTGGAACAGTAGGCCTACTTCGGCTGTGTTTTATGATGTTTCACAAGTCCACGAGATCGCAAGTACATTTAAGTACGGATATTGAGAAACGGCAAAGATCACATGACCAGGAAGACACAGGAAATACACAGTGGACATGGACAAAGAGACAGGACACATGAAGACAAGACAGAACCTGAGCCCGTTTACGGCGAGCCATGGCACTCCCTATTAATGCCATTCAACCTGAAATTCCAATTGCAAATCCGCTAGGGGGCGCGCTCTCTAGTTTCAATACCACTGTTAGTAATAGGAGGCAAGGCAAGGCAGTTTATTTATATACTCAATGTGCTTCACAGAAACCATGCCAAAAGAGCAGATAAAAAGCAAAGGCAAAAGCAATTAAAACAAACAATAGTAGCCAACAGTCAGGTCAGAAATCGTTCAAATTAAAACACAAAACAAGGGTGACATGACAATAGATGGGTCTAAAACGCAATTAAAACGAGATTTGTTAAAGAAGTAAGCAACTGGTATTGTCATGGACTTGGACTTGGCAATGTAAGATAAAGAATAAGGAGAAATAAATAAATACGTTAATAGAATGAATAAATAAAGATTAAAAATAAAGAAAATAATGGAATAAGATAGTAAAAATAAGATAAAAATAAAAACCATGAATGGAGTCATGGTTAAAACAAGAAATAAATAGATTAATAAATAGGTAGAAATAGAATAAAATGAAATAGATAAGATGAAAAATAGAAGGAAAAAAACATGAATGGAGTCATGGTTAAAACAAGAAATAAATAGATGAATAAATAGGTGGAAATAAAATAAAATAAAATAGATAAATAAAAACCAAATAAATAGATGAATAAATAGGTAAAACAGTGGATAAAGAGATTAAAAAGACAGTTGAAATAATAAAAAAAAAGGAGTGCTTATTCTCCCCTATTAAATGTTCTCTGACAGAACACAGGTGAAACTAGAAACTTAGGACGTGAAGTATGAACTTTGAAGCTCAAAATTTGAAACCCACGGCTCATACCAAAGCTGACCAGAAATTACATTTATCTGTTTATTCACTTCACTGGCCTCGAATGGTCCCATTGTGAAAAGCTATTATTTTCACATACTGTATTTTGACTGTTGCAAAATCTTCTCAAACCATCATCAGTGCACTTCTGCTTTGAGGACAATGAAGTGATCTTCCCCATCACAATTAAGAAGGGCAGAGTTCCTGTTCTCTATGACATAGGACAAGGTGAGTGTTCTTCTCTTTTTATGTAGTCTATCAACATGGTGATATGTGTCAAACTCTTTTACATAATGAGGGTTGAGGAGGACCATATGGTTATAAATTACATTTTGGTCAAAAATGATATATCAATCATTGGCTTCTAGCAATAAAAGTATTTGAAATAAAACGATTTGATCTGGTGTGTGTGCCTTTACAAATGCTCTGATATGGTGTGAGCATTTGTAAAGACACATAGTAGTTTACACAAAAATATGATATTTGCCTTATCTCTCTCCTTACAATAAGCATTGTGTAACCTGTCAATGTCTAGGTAGTAGAATTGCTGTAGTTAACAATACAATGATTAATGTTAAAGTGCCATTTTTAACAATGGTGGGAGAATAGTGACATAATATGAAAAGAGAAGATGCAGTGGATGAAAAAAATGCTTTTTTTTTGTTTCCTCATTCAAACCAGATATTAATTCTCAAGTGACAATTACCACCAAGACATTCTTAAGATACAAAGAGCTGAAGGTTTTGATCAAATCCATCAGAGAAAGATACCCTGACATTCGAGTCATCATTGCAGATGACAGCCATGTGGTAGAGAAGATAGAAGGTCACAACATTGATCAGTACATCATGCCCCCAACTCTGGTAGAATCTGTTCTCATTTCTTAGGTGCACTGGGTGTTTTGGTGCATGGCTTTGTAGACTCAAGTACATCAGAGATGTTCCCCTTGTCTAGGGCTGGTTTGCCGGCAGGAACCTGGCAATCTCTCAAGTCACAACCAAGTATTTTCTGTGGGTGGACGACGACTTTGTCTTCCTGAATCAGACCAGGATTGAGAAGTTTGTGGAGATCATGGAGGCTGTGCCAGAGCTGGATGTGGTAAGCTTATAGGTTATTTTCATTGATGTCACAAATCTTACACACAGAAGTCAGATGGAGGGCAGGAAGTGGAAGAAATCTAATAGGCACCTATGGAGATGGAGGACAATTTAGGGTTAGGGTCACCCGGTGGAATGAAATACTGTTTGTTGATAGATCAATTGGTTGACAGGGTGTCAGTTATTTCTTACCAACAGGACACTTGAGATGTTTGTCTGGTAAAAAGAGTCACCACCATTCCATATCAATGCTCTTTAGAATGGTGACTTCGTAAGGGATAGGCCTATCGGCCTTTGAGGCAGGGGCGTGTTTACCATTAGGCCGACATAGGTAATTTGTACAAAATCAGCTCCTGGGGGCCCCCACTTACGTTAAAATGAATTTTACCTCCGTATGAGTCTGGACCAAAGCACCTACCTCGGTTCGTTCACGGTTTAGCCAATCAGCACACAGTTTAGAGCGATGTCTCTTAACTTGCCTGAACACATTCGTTATTCTCCCCCCTACTTTCGAATTACCTTTACAAAATTGGTACATGACATTAACATTCATGATCTTGAGGACTTATTGCTAGCCTGGCGATGCCATCCTACGTACCTCCGCTAAACATTTATCTCCGCACGTAGTCTGGAATAAACCCCCTTCCCGCCTTTCCCTCGGTTACTCTACGGTTTAGCCAATCAGCACACAGTTTAGAGCGATGTCTCAAAATGTTGTAGTCTTTTTTTGAGTTCAGTGATAGGGACGCGTTTGTTATTCTCTCCCCCACTTTCGAATTACATTCACAAAATTGGTACATGACATTAGCATCCATGATCTTGAGGATTTATTGCCACTACGATGTCAAAATAGATCAGAACTTGCGAGAGATCTGTTAATACTGAAAGTGAAAGTTGTAGGCGTGAGAGCCAGGCGAGGGAATACGTCATATTCAAACGGAAACCTAATTCAATTGCGTTGGGCCAGACTGTATGACATAGTCAACAGTCGCTTTCGCCCAGGCTAACTTATTGCCGCTACGATGTCAAAATAAATTGGAATTAGCTAGCATCTGTTACTGCTGAATGCGGAAGTGAGAGCCAGGTGAGAGGATACATCATATCCAAACGAAAACATGTTTCCATTCCATTGTTCCAGACTGTGACGGAGTCAACAGTCGGCTTATTAGTCAGGCTGTAGGGGTTCATGGGCGTAATACAAATTATCTGTCTTGTGGTACCACGCAACATTCCAGCAGCGCAAGTGAGAGGTGGTGACACAGGTGCATTAGAGAGAGAGTTCCCTAGTAGTATTTGCAAGATACATACCTGTCTCTGTCTCTGTCATCATCAAATCACTTTGTCAGTAAAATGAGACTTTCTTGGAAACAAATAAAGCAGTTTACCCAGAAGTGTGCTCATGTATTGTTAGGCCACACCATTGCAACACTGTTTTTGCTTGGTAGAAATATTTAGGCTACAAGACATTTTCCTACCGTGCCTGTTTTTTGAAATTGCATCTGAATTGCATTTGGATATGGACAAATGTAATGATAAAGTTAACAGAAACATGTACTGGTTATGGGCTGTAAAAATATTGTAGAGTAGAATTTAATGGAATATAGCAGAGATTGTAGTAGTAGTAGTAGTAGTAGCCTGGACCCCAACATGTGGACTCAACGTTACAAGCCAATGGCCAGGCGCTTTGACTGAGAAAAAATATGACAGACGCAGAGAAATGCTCAATTTTGCTTAAAGGACCAGTGTGTAAAGAACATCTTCTACCAGAAAGGCCTGACTCTCCTGCCTTTACTAAGGATATTTACACTATTGCCAGGCATAAACAGAGTAGCCTAAAAGTAATAAAACAGACATGTAATGAATTAAAATACCGGTAGACAATAAACAAAAAGGTCGAATGTATGATATAAATATAAGTATGCAAATATCTCTCTTTTTCTTAACATGTGGGGTGGCTTCAATGGATTGTAGCATTGCTGCCTCTTTAACCATCCATTTGACGTTTGGGCATATGGTTGACAGTTTTGTGTTAAATTCATGTCTAAGGTCTGATATAGACTACACTCAGGTTCTATCTCTCTGTTTAAAGGTTACACTAATGTTGGTGCAATATGCAACTGTTAACATAATGTTGGTGCCAGGGCCGCCATCCTCAGTATTGCCAGTATTGCCCCGGCAATACTACTTTTCAATCTGGTATGGCCTGGCAATACTGCTTTTGGTGTAACATCAAGCTTCAAATTTCACATGAAGCACTAAAGTAATAGGATATGATATGACAAAACAAACGTGCTATAATCAGATTAGATTCTGTCTGTAGCCTAAAAGTAGCCTAAATGTGATAGAGTGTATTATTTTTTATAGCAGTATGCTATAAATTATTATTACCAGTGGTGTAGTGGGGATTTTTGAAGTGGGGGTACGCTATTTGTGACGACGACGCCCCCCATCACTGAGAAAATTTGGCAATACTACTTTAAAACATGTGATGGCACCCCTGGTTGGTGCAATATGGAACTTAATTTCCTCGGGGTGGACTTTATCAAATGTTTGGGGAACATTATTAGTGGCAGTGTGCTGTAGATTCAAGGTATGATGACGGATGACCCTTGCTTTATGTATGTGTGAATGAATGTGGAGGGCCCCATGTTTGTATTTCGCCTAGGGCCCCAAAATGTCTAAACACGCCCCTGCTTTGAGGTGTCCTGATACAAGGTAATAATGGACAAGGTGGAAGCAAATGACACTTGTCCGCTTTCACCAAGTCCATTATTACCTTAATCGGGACACCTTGAAAGCCGTTATCCCGCTTGCTCCGTTTTGAAAGAAGGCAACCTGTTCGGTTGAGATACTATTTTCATATGAGAGAAGATCCACAAGGACGTCTTAAATCACAGGTTCGTTCATGGTGAAATACAATGGTTAAGATTGACATTTTGACAAACACTTTTCCGAGAATTTTCGGATACTGCGAAGCATCTCCCCATCTTCACAACTGTTAGAAGTTATCATGAACACCCGGGTACGTGTAAACTATAAGCATGAGCTTTGAACCCCTTATGTCCCTAGATGATGGTCATTCTAAATCCAACATATTCTCTGTTTTGTTAATTTTGTTTTATCAATGTTACAGTATGTGCTATAGAATTCTCTATCCAATTTAGTATTACAGGGATTATTGGATTGGTCTAATAGAAGAAATTGATGCAATTCAAAGGGATGCAAAAATAAAATTAATGCATCCAAAATGATGATCTCTTGTGAAAGATACAAAGCAGCTGAGCTTTAAAAGGCTGATATGTTTAGAGTAACCTACTGTAGCTATGTAAAACGTTGTATTTGAATATTACATTTGAATTATAGTGGCGGCTGTTGTTTTTTTAGATAGAAGAAATCCAGACTCCTGTGTTTGGTCATTATGCTATTTAAACAGATACATTCTCAGGGTTGTCATCATGATCATTGCAATTAAAAGGAGTATAGTTTATGATTAATTGAAATTATTATACCAAAACTGTAATTGCAATTGCTACTAACGCGCGATCAACATACTGAGTAGTGAACTACTCTACATCTCGCGTTAGTTCAGGTGACGGAAGCTTACAAGCTAGCTAGAGACGAGCTGTACATATAACCTTATATCTGAGCTAAATGTGCACTTTCAAAGTTCTCTATGCCTCGGTTTAAATGGAGGGGTCAGGTGCAAGTGAACTATGTGCGGCAAGTCAGTGCTCCAATCATTATTATGACCGCCGCTAGCGTAGCAAGCGTAGCGGTCATATAATGATTGTCAAAGTTTTTTTTTTTTTTTTTTTTTTCTCCCGTCATCTACTTCCTGAATTTTTGGTCAACGATTCCCATGAAACTTGGTGGGCATGTAGCCCCAGTAGACTTTTACGGAAAAATTTCGTTTGGTCCCCGGGGGCCACTCCATCTTTGAGCTGCCCCCCCGCGAAACCCAAAAAATGCAGTTTTTCCTAAAAAACTACCTGACCCGTGACATTGAGGATGATGAAATTTTTATGGAATGTTGGTCTAAAGAGCCCACATCAACTTAGCTTATAACCACTCATTTGTGATTTGCACCCCCATGGTAAAAAATTAAAATGCAATATTATACTGCTTTAATTGCCCATATCTTTAGATCAGATGTTATGAAATGCACCAAATTTAATGTGTATGATGAACCTGACATCTTGTGGGAATATGTCAAGTTTTGTGGAATTTCATCCATGGGGGGCTATAAAATAAATTAGTTTATATGTACATTTAATGACTGTACAGTAGGATGCATCAAATGAACCAATTATTGAATTTTAATATGGCTGGGTGATAGACCTGTTCCAATACAGGTAAAAACAACACATGCAAAATATTTTTCCGATACATGATGGTTTAGGGGTGCCACCTGCCCTCTGTTTTTTGTTAGCTTAATCGCTAACAATGCTAGTGGCCCCAATGGACTTCTGAGGTAACAAAAACTACAGCTTAAGAAAACTGAGGTGATATTTCTGTTTTTGGGTTTGCCATGTTTTAATGCATATTATCACTCTCATACCCTCGTGCCATTTTGGTAGACATAATCATTGGCATGAGGGTGTTATCTATTTCATAATTAACAATACATTTTAGTTAAGGGTAACACATTTATACTTTTTTATATTTATAATGTAAAGGCACTAAGGTAAAATAACACCTAGACAATAACAGACTGCTTAAATATTCTCTGGGGTCTTACCTATCCATACATATCAAGATTATGTAAATAGACTAGATAGTTGTGGAGCGAATAGTGATTTATTTTGGATAGGCCTATGATTTTCTAGGTAAACTAAACCTCCAAAAAGCTTAGGTCTTAGCTAGATGTAATGACCCAAAATGTCCTATATGTATGTTCTGTGTACATATATGAACATTATCATATGCATTAAAACATGGCAAACCCAAAAACAGAAATATCACCTCAGTTTTCTTGAACTGCAGTTTTAGTTACCTTAGAACTCCATTGGTGGCCACTAGCATTATTAGCGCTTAAGCTAACAAAAAACAGAGGTCCGGTGGCACCCCTAAACCTTCATGAATTTTCTCAAAACTTTGCAAAAGTCATTTTTCAATCAATTTGAACAAAATGCAAGGCCAGCCAACTTGATGTTTTCAAATTTAAATTTCCCATTCAAATTTGATGCACCCTACTGTACAGCCATCGACCTTTAGGTGGTGCTATTTTTTTTTTTTTTTTTTTTAATTAAATTTTTTTCAACATCTATCACAACAGGGATATTCAGTACATACAAGACAAATTACATAGGGCACCAGACAAAAAGACAGAAAAAGTAAATATGACATCAGACAGAAAGGTCACAGAGCACATGTATTGACACAGGACTTGGGGTAGAAAAGAAGGGGGAAATAAATAAAAATAAGGATAAATAAATAAAGAGAGGGGAGATGTGTGTCTGTATGTGTGTGCATGTGTGGGATGTATCTAATGCACATGTGTGTGCATGTGTGAGATGTATCTAATGCGCATCATGTGCTCTATAACATGGTTTGGGAGCACCTTATTATCTTATCTAGATACTTACAAAAGTCTGCATTCCATCTTTCTAGTTTTCCTTTTACCTTACATTACATTTTCTCCAATTCAAATACTTCTTTTGGTGTTTCAAACCACTGACTTAAGTCAGTGGTTTGAAACAACTAAAGGTGGTGCTATTAAACGCAAGGTTATTGGTTTGGGTTGATAGGCCTACTGTCTCACACACACTCAATGGTGTTTTTTGCCCCCAATGGCACCTTACAGGCAGCACAGCCTAAAAGACACTACCTTTACCCTATTCCTAACCCTAACCCCCTTAAATCTCATCCTAACCCTAAACTGAGTGGAATAGTGCCTTGAAGGCAGCGCTGCCTGGAAGGCACCGTTGAGGGCAAAAAATACCAAAGACCCTCACACGCACAGGGCAGAGAATGTGCAGAACTGAGCGGCGGTCATATTTTGTACTGCTATGCGGTACATCTAGTTTAACATATTTTAAGCCAGAATCACACTGGCTTTCTCCTTTAATAACCATTTATAGCAGACAGTTATTATAAAGTGCTACCCAATAATGTTTCAGTTAAAGGTTACCTTCATTCTCGTTTAGCTAACTCTTTTGCTTAATTGCTCCCTAATTTTCTCTTTATGTGGTCTTGCACACAGCTGGGTGGGGCTGTCAACAAAGGCCAATTCTACTTTTCACTGGAACATGAGGAAGGGGTGGATGGAGAGGGTGGCTGTCTTTCACGTTTTATGCAGAAGGCCCACGGTCCGTTGCCTGGCTTTGAGAACTGCGTTGTGGTGGACGGAGTGGTCAACTTCTTTCTGGCCAGGACAGATGCTGTCCGCAGGGTGGGCTTTGATCCCAAGCTGAAGAGAGTAGCTCACTCTGGTATGTTCTGAGATGGTCAAAATGATGGTCTTTTCAGTAAGAATGGGTAACTATCTCCATGTGGCCTTATTTCAATTCAAGCCCAGGATGGTCATTTCAGGATTTAAAACAAGTTCATAATCTGAAGCTATGTTTCCCCTTTTGATTTGATCAATTAGGAAAGTTTAGTTAGTAAGACTATTGCAATAGACATTTGGTTTCAGGACTGCCAGTATAATTGCACTTGAATTACATTATTTTTGATCAATCTAGGTTTAATGTGAAAACAATAACCCTTTAGCATTAAGAAAACATGTATTAAGAGACAATCCATTTGCAGCAGTGCAGCACATTAAGCACATTAAATTTGTTTCTAATTAATATGAGTGCACTAACAGTAGCTCTGGACTTTACTAATTCTTCATCCTTCTCTCTGTATCAATACTCCTCCCCCCAGAATTCTTCATGGATGGGTTAGGGCAACTGTTTGTGGCCTCCTGTAGTGGGTTGGATGTTGGGCACCAGCCTCACAAACCAACCGCACAATATGGAAAATACCGGACGCAGAAGAAAGCAGACGGAAATTTTAAACTGCATCTGCATTATTTCAAGAATCACCTAAAGTGTATTGCATATTGAGCAAGGGATGTCTCCTCACATGACATCAAACATAATTTTTGTTTTGTTTTTTCTTTAATGAATTTACAGATCTGTTGTTGTACCATATCATTTGTCTGTGCCAAGAGCGTTTTCTACTAAGGCTAAAGAATTTTAAAAATAATGTTGTCTTGTTTGCTATACAAAAAATATATTGCAGTTGTGGGGAAATGTCTGAATAATAACATTATTTATCATAATTATTTGTGATATGCATTGAATTAGTAGTAATAGTAGTAGTAGAATGATTGGTATAAGTGTGTTAGTTCAATTACGTACATTAATGTTTATTTCTGTTACATTTGCATTTATTCCTTTCATCTAAATTTACTACTACAACTTCATATAATCTTAGTAATGTACATTGCAAAAAGAAGCCTGTCCTTAGCATGAACTAACATACTTCCAGAGTCAGAATTCAAGGACCACAAGACCTCCTTTGTTTTGAGTGAGAAACGTCTGCCTGAAACCATTAGTAGTAGATCCGTGCTCCACAAAGAACTTCCTAAGCATCATTATTAGTGGAATTGAATTTGTTAAAGAAAGGACGTGGGTCCTAGCCCGACCATAATACTGCTGTTCATCCGTATTCATGGTCTGGAAGTTCTTTAACCTGATGCGATTATAGGGCAGGGGGGAAGGCATTCACTTCTGGTTTGAAGCAATTGGACAGCTCGTCTAATCAGCTTCACTTATTGGCCTGTAGTCTGTCTACCGATGTAAACCCACCCATGAAGACTGTCCCAAGACCATGGATACAGATAAACATTCTTATTATGTGCGGGCTATGTCAGGCTATGTGGGTCCAGCGTGGTGTCTGAAGACCACGGATATGGAGGACATCATGCATTGCGTGTATATGTGACCTTGCATGTCAAAACCAGTCGCTTCGCACAAGCTTCGTTTCTGAGAAAATTCTAAAAACGGAATGCTTGCACCAAAAAAGTCGAATTTCACATTTTAGCATAATTTGACAGTATAAAGCCTACACTTTCAGATTCTAATTCAATTGTGCCGAAATTCAAACCTTAAATGGGTTAAAAACTTGTTTGTTAAGAGGCATGTATTCATTTAGCATTGTACTAACTTAGCTGTCATATCAAAGATTTCTAATGCTAAGGCTTTATAGTAGACTACCACCAGCAGGGCAGGTGAGCATTCGTCATAGATTAGAAGGAAAAAAATATTTATATGAATGTCATATTAATGATTTATATGAATGTCAAGGGCCTTTCCAATATTTCGAAACAACATTTTTAACTTGCAAGCTGTTTGGACCCATAAAAATCCTCTAGATGGAGCTAACGTCGAGTTGCTGACTGAGCTTGAAGATAGCTAGTCGGAGACGGGGATAAAGTAGCCTATCTTTGGCTCAGCTTGTCAGTAAAAAGTTGTTGAGTGTTTAGTACGGCTAAAATCGGTACAAGCCAAATATTAACTGTCTGCTGATTGCTCTACTTCAAGGATATCACTCAGACAGGAGACATGGCAACCATAAATCCCTTACTGACATCTGCATCTACACATCTTAAAGTTAGCATCGTTGCATAGCCTACTCAAAATACCAAAACACTGGCTCTTACCTTGTGTTACATTTCAAGTTATATCCATGTTATATCCATTTTTTATGTAAAGTCCACAATTAGATGTATTCCTGTCATAACTGCATGTTAGATCAGTCGATATCAGTTAACTTTTAAGTTAGACTGGTAGTAGTAGGCAGCAGAACGAAGTGGTTCATCAGAAGCTAGCCTAATAATCCCCTTGTCACATTGCTATTGAACTTCATCGTGGTTTTTCTCAGCATTCTTTTTTTTCTGACTTGTAACATTGTAACACTTTGAACGCCCATATCTCCGTCATTTGTTAGCCAATATTGTCGATATTGGTGTCGTTTGAAAGCTTATTTTCTCGTCTTTCATGTGAATACAATAACATAATTTTGAAAAAATGTGCCAAGCGACTGATTTTGACGTGCAGGGTCACATATGCCTAAATGTTGCGTCAACAATGACGAATGTATGTGATTAGGAAGTGATACCAGTATAACAGGTTGTCAAAGTGCGGCCTGGGGGCCAATGGTGGCCCGCGATGACACCTGCCCGCGACAATGTCTGTAAAACTGTTAAAACTGTACTTTGCTTTGAAAGAATGGATCTCCAGTGGTGTTTAGTGGCTTCTATATGCATTTATTGCATGCAAACTTATTACAAATGTGATTTTTCCCCCTTCAGTCCTCAGTTCAATCTTGCGTCCCTAAATTGGCCCTCACCTATCAAAACTTTAAAGCCGGCCGCACACCAGTTCCAACAGCATTGCGGAGCACTTTCGAATCCTACAATTTCGCAACAAAACTATCCCTGTAGCATGAGAAATAACAATGGATGTCAATGGATGGCTCCGACAAAATAGACTTCAATCATAATTCACAATCAACGGCAGAAGGGTTCTGCGCTGGTGTGCGGCAGATGTGGGCTTAAAGTGCTGGCCTTATTAAAGAAAACTGCCCTTTGATGTGGTGCCTAGGCTTTTACAAAATGTAATGATTAGTTATTTGTAGTGAATTTGTGAAGCTTATTGTGCCTATAAATAAATTCTGTGATCCAACCAATTGTATTAGTGATCAAGCTATCAGGCCTCTCAAACAGACATAACTAATTATATGAGTAAAACATTCTGTAAATTAAACTACATCAAATTGACAAATGATAGAAGACAATTGATTTTCATTATGGACACTTTTTTTGAATTATGGCACCTGTCAGGCAATAAATGCATCAGCATACTGTAAAGAACCGATCCTCCGTGCATGGCCTAGATGAAAGATTTGCTGTTGTGAACTGATGCCCTGAAAATGTAGCTTATGGGAAAGCTACCACACTACATGGCCAAAAAAGTAGCTACACTATTGAAAAGCTATCAGATTCAGAAAATAGCTACACTACAGCCAAGCTACTCAGATATGTAGTTAAACTAGTAGCTTCACTACTTGTAGCTAGCTACTGCCCAACACTGAGGGTGCATCAAATTATTTTATATATATTTTCGTTGGAAGCATTACTGTTATTTTACGTTACGTAACGCTGTTATGTGGATGTTGGATGATAAAGTTTTATTAGACCAACCACAATGTACCCCATAACTGCAGGTAGGCAATAGAATATTTAAATGTATTGAAATTTAGGGAGGGGACCTAATCTACACTGATTGATGATTTGCTGGTGAAGGAAATAATTGAGAAATGAGAATGGTCAGGAGAAGAGAGAAAGTCATGTTCCAAGTGCCTTTGCATACACTTTACGCAATGGAAACTGGCATCATCATTCAAGATCCTGTCCCCTGACTGTAAACCAGTCTTTCCAGTGTAGCCTATTGGAAAAACATTTTTTGAATGTAATTAAATATTTTAAAATTCTATTCTTAAATGGAATCTCAGCTATGATATTGCAGATTACAGATGGGGAAATGTTTTGTTTCTTTGTAATGTTTTGAAAGAAATTAATTGTATATTTTGTTCTAATTTCTCCATACCCATCACCCCTATTGTTTTTGCCACTCACCTACTGTAATCCATCAACCAACCAACCATAATATATCCCTTACTGCACTTCTGTACTTCACACAAATATTTGGCTGACACCAGACACAATTTCACTGCATTTTTACACCAGTAAATTCAAGATCCACGCCCACGCCACGTTTCATTGTTTCAGGATGTTTTGCTCAAGTATCATGTGAGAGATATACAACCAACTGTCTACAAAGGTGCGACTGCACGAAATACATAATAGCCTAATCTCTTATCTAATCTCCTATTCTCTTGTGCTGCGGGTCTATCTCTCCAAGTCCTAAGGATCTTCAGTTTTGTCTGTGTTTACGCTATCTTTACCATCTAATTCCAGCAGATGACGCATTGTATCTTTAATCCTCCAAAATGCCTATCTGACAATCTGACTGTGACAGCAGAGCAGTGATATCGCATTTTTGTCAACATTCTGTCTTCTTGTAAGAAATAGGCAGGTGCCCAATTTGCGATGTTTAACATTCTCTTCTGATGTTATCTGAAAAATGGTATATTTTATGCAGGTCTTATGAAGTCTCATCAACTCTTTAAAAAAATACAGAGGACATGACCTCTGTGTACTCAACAGCCCTGGCTATGTTGACTGTACACTGTATGGAAGTTGGATAGGCCTACAGTAGCTACACTGGTAGAAACAGCCAACATTTCCATTTAGGGCTGGTTTATTTACCACTGTTATAAATGTTATAAAGCTAGTGTAATTTTTGGAGGAATTATTTGCAGAATAAAATGCAAGAAATGCAATAGGTATTTGAATAAAAATGTATTGCATTTGCATTGCATTTAGCATTGTAGTCTACAGAATATTTTAATTTATTGAAATCTATGGTGGGGAATTAACCTAACTCACTTCAGATGCATCGTCCTCTTACGCACATGCATCTGATGTCGCGTTAATCGTTTCAGAACACCGGGCGTCATAAAAAATCCTTACATATACTTGGATCAACCACTTGTCCGTCATCCTACTTCAACCACTTAAATCGAAACCTTGCATTCCATGAGCCCACGCGATTTCTAGTTTTTCACATGTTCCAAACAAACATAAACGCTATCTTCGGCATAATTGCTACAATACCTGATTCAACTTGCATAATATAGATGTCTCTTTCAAGTGTAACTGTTTTGTAAGTTTGCTAGAGATAAGTTATGTCAAAAATCTCGCCCTGTGCTTCTTATGCGTCTCCTGGTTGGTCCGGCTGATTAATAACAGACCTGAAATATCTGTTAATGGACTCGACATCAGATGGATGCGCCTGAGGGGGCACTGCATCTGAAGTGAGTGAGGTTAGTGGGGAATGCCTAGTGGGGAATTTAACCTATACTTAAAGAGAACCTATGCAGGATCCGGTGGCGTCATCCAGTAAGCTAACAACCAAACAAAGCAAAGCGTTTCTCCCAATAATCCTCCATTTAGAATTGCATAGTCAATGGTGATCGCCGCTAACAAAATGTATCGACAGTTGAATGCGCTGAGAAGTCACAAATCGCGTTGTAATTCAAACAGTAACTCTGGCTAAGTCACGTGACCTAGCTTGCTTGCTAACCAAAACTTACGATAGCCGGGACGCGCTCCCTGATCTTGCATAGGCGGTATCTGCCTCTAGGAGGGTCGGACAATCTCGTGAAGGGGCTCGTTTTACTCCGGAACATATCATTTATCAAGTCTAGTGAGTTCTAGGCAATTTACATAAAGGTGTAATGAATAGGAAACGTCGAAATTTTACCTAAATGTTGCATGTGGTGGCTTTAAAGGGTAGCTCCGGAGTAAGTTTAAGCATAGCCCTATTGCATGAGCCTTCTAACAGCAATAATATATTTCGCATGGAAAGAAAGAATTTCAAAAAGCATAGACCTAACATGAACGCGAAACACGTTACATTGAATCAATAGCACCTCAGATCTTACTTTAGTTTTCGAATAATGAGGATCCATTGATCCAGTGTAAAGGGCTTGTTCGTTTCTGCGTTCGGTCTATGCTGTTCCAAATTATTTTGTTCCACACCCTAACTAGTGCGTTCAGCAGGCTTGTTCGGAAGGGTTATGCAAGAATTCACTCTGGATTTTTTCTTTAATGTTATTATATGCTTTTGATGATTTGTGATTTGATCCATGATTTTCAATGAAGGTGAAGTATGTGATGCTTTCCTGGTGTTCCATTTTACTATATTGCTTAAAATGACATCCACACTTCGATTGCAAACAAATAATTAAACAACACCTGTAGAACGAGCAGGACAGGCAAAACAACATCCAATCATTTCAAAGCACAAGCAAAAATGATCACATGATCCTGATCACATAGGCTATCCCACCTTTAAGTTGAATTTAATTTTGTACACGCACAGTAGATGCCTAGTAGATGTAGTATTGCCTAACATGGAGCACTCACAAAATATCCAATGCATTAGGTAGCCGTTGATTGTTAGTAGCTTGAAAGGAATCCCGCACACTGACCATTACGCAAGCACAATATTTATTAAAGGTTAAGTACAACGTTCGGTCTTAGACCTTCATCAGATCATACTGCTTCATACTAATCCATGACCATATGGTCTTCTCCAACGCACCCGACCGAGAAAAAGAGGTGTGCAAGAAGTTTTCATCACTACTGAGCCATTGATTGTTACAATGACCTGTTAGAATGCAGGAAATTCCGTGGCACCCTAGCCTGGGAGTACTCATGCTCCTATGCGCCATTTCATTTCACTCCATTTCATTTCACGACTGTGACCATGGCCGATTTTCTCGCCTGCTTTAAGTATCCATTTACTGTAGAAAACAAAGTGAAATGCACACCGGAGCTCCCATTTTCATGATTTAATTGTGTTACGTTTCGGACTCGCAGTCCTTCCTCATCCAATTACACAGCAAAAATGGATGAGCACGGCACTCAATTTCATGCTATGTCGTGGCGGCTCTTGTATTGGCTCTGAGCTAGGTACTGACACGACATGATAGACATACGCTGTGCCCAATAAACGTCTCTTGACAATCGTAAACAACGCTACCGCTACAAGAAAAACAATAGATGGGTCTCCAGACTAAATATCACCAAAGTCCTTATAAGGCAAGTCACATCACTCGGCCTGCCATATTGGATACGCCTTTGGGCAGCTTTTTGGGCTTAACAAGACCAGACCCTCCAAAATGAAGTGTCAATGTTTGACAGTGTCAAAATCTACCAGACAGACGCTAAAACAAAGCTAAAAAAGACGTTATTTAAAACGGCAATTTGCTAACTGCGCCTGCGCTGACAATCGCGGCATGCCTATCACAATAGTGACGGAGGTAGTAAACAAAAAAGCTAACTGTCTGTCATACAGCATTCAGCAACGCGATTGGCTATTTCCATCGTAAGGCAGGACCAGTTTCTATACTCTGCCATCTTTGCGTTACGAACGGCCGTAGTGCATTTCAATGGGAGGACTTTGAAGTGATTTGTCTCCTCAAGTGTCTCTGATATCACTTAT
The DNA here is from genome assembly GCA_027497455.2 of Sardinella longiceps. NCBI lineage: Eukaryota > Metazoa > Chordata > Actinopteri > Clupeiformes > Clupeidae > Sardinella > Sardinella longiceps. The sequence continues at coordinate 16,624 of JAODXP020008115.1, read as the reverse complement.
TGATTATTTAGTTTGCCGATAGTCAAGCTAATGGTCACCCTGGCCATAGGTGTCATTTCCAGAGGTGGAAAGTAACTAATTACATTTACTCAAATTACTGTAATTAAGTAGCTTTTTTGAGTAATTCGTAATTTTTTAAGTATTTTTTTAAACAGGTAATTTTACTTTTACTTGAGTATATTTTTAGGCAAGTATTGTACTTTGTACTTCACTACTTTTTTGAAACCTCCCTGATTACTGAGTAAAAACATAATTGTGAGGAAAAAATATTTGGCTTGAACCGAAAGTTAATACACACTTAGAGCGTAGAGCTGACCCTGCTTCTTGTAAATGTTGACAATATAGCCAAGCAACCTGTGGAAGTGATTAATTCAAAAGCAAAGGAAATCCTTGATCCATTATAACCATTGCTTCAGTCCAGGTCAATTTGAGTCTAGCCAGGGTTAGGGTAGCCCCGAATACCATCAATATGTAAAATCTCAAAGCTAGTCGGCTACCTTATTCTAGCACTCTCAAGATGCCAAAATTAACAAATCACGCCATAAGATGTGAACTTGCTGGGCTGATTACTGTCACTGTTCTGGATCGGTTGCCTGGTCAGAATGAGATTAAAGTTTGATACCTAACCTACAACTCCTAGGATTGAATACATTTCTTATCTAAAAAACGGAAAACCTTATGAATTGTGATTAGCATGTAGGCCAATGTAAGTGCTCTCTCAGTCATGCCATCTACAGTAGTTGTTGTAGCCTATTACTTGTAAATAACACTGTACGAACACATTTGTTTTTTTTAGCAATGTGAGAAGGGGGCTTTACACAGCTACTACCCTTTGGTTACTGTAATGTCATTGACCAAACATTCATTCATTCATTCATAACGAGTTTGATTGTGGTTACTGAGCAGGTGGTTTATGAATTCTTGGGGTTGCTAAAGCAACCAAGCAACACCCTAGCATTGCTTTTGATTGTGATTTTTTAATATATATTAAATAATTGAAAGTAACTAAGTAACTTGTACTTTAAGTACATTTTAAATGAAGTAATTTTTACTTTTACTTGAGTAGTTTTTTTGTTGGTTACTTTTACTTTTACTTGAGTAGAATTTAAGCAAAGTAAAGATACTTTTACTTAGTTACAATTTTTCTGTACTTTTTCCACCTCTGGTCATTTCCCACCAAATCCTGAACACAATCATGGCACAATTTGCACAACATTATGAAAATTTTACATTTACATGTATGCTTTTAGCAGATGCTTTTATCTAAAGCTTTACTTTTAGGGATGACAAATAAGCAACAGAGCTTGGAGAATTGGGAAGTGCTAGATCAGAGCAGTCCAGGTAGATGAAGGGACTAGGATAAGAGGTACTCTTGGAAGAGATGGGTCTTCAAGAGTTTCTTGAAAGTAGAGAGAGTGCCTGTGCCTAATAGTCTTGGGATGGGCATTCCCACGGATGGATGAGAGGAGCCTGGATTGACCTGTGTGGGGTGTTGGCCGTCCTAAACAGCGATCCTTGGTGGAGCGGAGTGATTGGAGGTTAGGATATGGTTTAATGGTGACTAAGGTGGACTAGAGCAGTTCCATCCAGTACCAGAAGGCCAGGGGTGCCCAACCTTTTTCATCAAGGTCGAAAAGATTGACCACTTGATTTTATAATAATAATAAATAATGCAGTTCTGCACTCTGCCCCTTGCTTCAAAATACCGTAATATGGCCTTTTCGATGTAAAATTTACTCTTATTAAACTGGTGCGTCAGTACAAAATGTCAAATTATGAAGCAACCACACTGACAGCTCACTTGACCTAGGCTACCATCTCACTTATAGATTCACCGTCTACCTTCAAAAACAGTACTCAGTACTTTGTTTAAACTTAATACTTTGTTTACCGTCGTTCAGTTTTGGAGAGGTTCAGTTGGAGGTGGTGGTCTTTCATCCATGCAGACATGTCCAAGAGACAGTCAGAGATCGGAGTTGACACTATAGAATCACCAAGAGGAAAGGACAAAGCTGGGGGCTTTGCCGCCAAAGCCCATGCCTATGACTTTGTTCAGAAGGATCCTATAGTTCATTAGTATAGTTCATCCTATAGTTCAGTGTATCAAATGGTGCTGATAAGTCGAATACTGTAGAATGAGAACTGAGGATTGACCTGCTGCTTTGGCTTTTTTCAGAGCTTCTGTTAATGGCAGGAATGCTTTTTATGGAAGCCAAATTGGTCAGAAACAAAGATGTTGTGCTGAAAGAGAAATTCTGTGACTAGGGGGGCGCCATGGCTCAGTGGCTAGAGCGGGGGACCCGGGGACCCGGGTTCCATTCCGACCCGAGGTCATTTCCGGATCCCACTCCGTCTCTCTCTCCCACTTGTTTCCTGTCATCTCTACACTGTCCTATCTGAATAAAAACAAAAAGCCCAAAAAATATCTTAAAAAAGAAATAAATTCTGTGACTTTTGAAGACAGTTCTTTCGATGCTTTTTGATAGGAAAGGTAGAAGAGACAGGCCAGTAGTTCTCCACTTGAGAAGGAGAGAGTGAGGGTTTTTTGAGCAGTGGTCTTACCTGAGTTTGTTTGAACGTGGTGGGAAATTTCCCAGAAGTTAGAGAAGTATTGATGACATGAGTGGTCACCGCCACAATGATAGGAATAGTGGCCTGTAGAAGAGTGGTTGTAATGGGGTCCAGCTGGCAGGAAGTCAGATGGATGCCTGTGAGAAAGTTGGTGACCTTGCTTCCTGATAGAGAAATTTTCCCAATGGGTGAGCATAGTTGGCCATTTTTGACCACAATAATTGAAAAATTCTGGCTATCTCGATCACAAGTCACATTGTTGCTGAACTGTAAATGTTGGGCTAGTCGTTAAATTGTGTAGACTGCTCCCTTTTCATTGCACAGAACCTTTATCTCTACTGACCTACAAGTTCCTCTCTAAGCCCACCCTCCAACTCTGCAGTGTGCTTTAATTGGCTCAACTAGTTTTGGGAGACACAACCGCAAGCCAAATTAAGAGTCGGGGCTAAATGCTCCCGGGCAGGAAATCAGTTTAGCGTCTGCAAGGGCCATCTAGATTTCTATCGGCTTCAAGACTCCAAAATGTGCTCTTCACCTAAATTCTGCTGAGTGAAAATCTGTGGGAGGAACAAGATTAATGTCCATGGGAGAACCCCACTGGATGAGCTTTAACCATATTCCCAAGAAGAATGACGTATAATTCAAGAGGAATGGCAATCTAGTATGCAGAGGCGCTGCTAGAAATTTTGGGCCCTATGACAAAAATTTTTTTTGGGTCCCTCAAATATTGATTTTAATATTAAAATTTTCTCTGGGCCCCCCTGTCTGTGCTGGGCCCTTAGAATCATCCTAAAAAAAAATGCAACTTGATTTATCTCGAGTGGCTTACATGATTGTTATTATGCACTTCAATACAGAACTTCAACTTCTAGCTGCCAGTCCACTGTAAATCTGTGATGCAACATTAGGCTATACTTTCTATTCAAGATTGTTTTAATCATGTTATGATTTTAACATCATCCCCGATAAGCATAACTATTTTATAAGCATTAACCTTACAGCAAACGACCTGCCTCAGTACGAGTTGAAGTACGGTAACAGTACTGTACTGTTTTGGGCTACGAATCCAAAATGATGCGTCGTTGCGCTTAAGCCAAGTTCACACTACACGATTTTAGCCACGACACGACAAAACAAGACACGTCTGTGAGCTCTCGAGTGTTCACATTTAACGACTAGCAGTTTTAGTATTGGGAGTCTCATGGTCGGGCGCGATGCTGATCTGCGACCTCTGTGTTCATACTACAAGACCTGGCCCAGACAGAGCCTAGGGTGCGCTGGTTGTGTCAACGTTCGTATAATCAACACCATAATGTTAACGTTAGCATACAAACTATAGCAGAGCCAGTTTACAGTTAAAATGTTTCTGACTATAGGCTACAGGCATGACTGCCACTTGTTAGACTGATCTCATGTTGTCTGTAGCTACAGTTTAGTTTTTGTTATTGCCGCAAAAATATTTGAAATTATTGACAAGGTTATCTGGATGGCCAATTGTATCCGTTTTCGCAAGTAAACTTCACATGACACATGTTTTCAAAGAAGGCTATTGCTTGATGAAGAAGTGCAACTTCAAATACGGTTTTCTTAGTTTGGAAATTTTAAAGATGACAACGTGAGTCATGTTTCTTGATTGGCTGTTGCCTGGAAAATCGCTTGCGACTTCTCCAAATATCTAACATGCTAGATGTCCCCCGACAACTTGCGTCGAGCCCGCGACTGCCCTAAATCGTGTCGGAGAGTTGTTCACACATGATGACTTGGACTCGCAGATCCACTGCCGAGTTTCCCCACGACCACCTGTGATTTCTAATCGACACTGCGACCTCAGAATCGGCTCTAAAATCGTGTAGTGTGAACTTGCCATTACTGGCATTCAAAATCAGTTGACTACACTGAAACCAACATTCAACACTTCACAGCCCTTACCCGCAGACCATGCCTCAGTTTTTTAAAAAAAGCAACGGTTAAACGTACATTTGATGTTTTGGTTAAAACTAACGACCAGGAGCGGTTTCTGGCCTGGGCGATATGGGCGGTCGCCCAGGGCGGCATCGTCGGGAGGGCGGCATCACGGGCACTCCGAAGTTTTTTTATTATTATTATTGCGCACGCGAGCACCGAAAATTATAGGCTAATCGCGGGTGATCTGGTTTTGCTTCATTGTCTTTCGGAAGCTTTGGTACGGGTATATCTGAAGTATTTGGTATCAAATTAAAGTAGACATCCAGACGCATGCAATGGTCCCACTTGCAGTGTACTTGCTTGAGAATGAGGGCGTTCAATTTCAGTGTAAAAATCGCCCCCCATTTTGAAATATCTTTATCTGGTGTTATAAACTTGGCTACTGGAGTTCCATCTAATAACCAAGAGCTCAGAAAATAAAACTAAACCAAAACAATCATTACACATTATGATATAGACCTATAATTTGAACAGAAGAGTTTTCTATCACCCATTTGCAGAAAATGAAACCCCAAATCCCTTAAGGTTTGCCTGCTTTCAGACTTCAGTGCTGAAGTCTCACACACAAGAAAGGGGAGGAGTTTGGGGTTCAGATCTTCTCCTTTGCTTTAGAAGCTAGACATGCATAGTAGAGTAACTAATAGCTACCATAAGTACCATAAGAGTTTTGAAAAAAATAGAATAAAAAAAAAAAAAAATAGAAATTAGCTTTGTTTTGTTATTTTTATCCTCTTGTTCTAGGCCATGATAATATGATGAAGTGTGCTGTGTCATTTTTATTATATTTTATAATAATGATAAATATTATTATGTTTTATTTTTATTTGTTTTTTTTTTGGGGGGGGGGGCGGGGGGGCGGGGTGGGGGGTTCGCCCAGGGCACCAAAGCGGGTAGGACCGCCCCTGCTAACGACATTGTCAAAGGTAGCCTGGCGAGCCACGCAGGTCAGAGGGCTGCAGAACTCGGTTGCGACTGAGGGTGTTTGAGTGTGTGCATGCGTGTGTGCGTGCCCCTGTATTCCCCTGGCCCTGTTAATTGATTTGAAATGTCTAGTCAGTGTAGGCTATGCTATTGCTTTCACCCTTGCGTCCGGCACCCACCCGTACAAACCCATTATGTTCACCATTGCCAATGGATGTGGATTGTAGGCTTTTTATTTATTTATTTTTTTCACGTGAGAAGTGGGTGGACGGCGTACACGCGTGTTCCACGCCCACTACACCCCTGATCCTAACCCCCCCCCCCCCCCCCTAGTGGCGCCCCTGCTAGTATGTCCATTTTATGGCACTACACTATTGACCTAGCCTTGAAATCTATAGACTAAGCCTAGCGGTAGCAAATTGTTTTGTTCAGCGAGTGCGTCTTGCGATGAGCCATGGAAGGTGGAATGGGGGATGGTGGACATATCATTGGGTGGGCTTAGTATTTAGACATCCCAAGTCTTTGTCAGTAAAACAAGTTTCTTAAGGCAATTGGAAATAAATAAAGCATTTGAGCCCTAAAGAATGTTCATGCGTAGGCATAGCATAATGCAGTTTTTGCCTGGTAGAAATATGCAGATAATATTTCCCTTCCTTCTTTTTTTAAGACTGCTGATGAGAGTTAACAGTTTAGGATATTGTACATACAGTATGCATTGTATGTATGTACATACAATGCATTTTGAATAGCTTATGGGATAATGTAAGGATAATGCCAACAGAAGCATGGGCTAAAAATGGCTCTAAAAATATTGTAGAATAGCCAAGAATTTCATAGAATAAAACAGAGACACTGGAATACTGTATAGTGTAATATATGTTCATTTATATATACTGTATGAACACCTATGACACCTCCCTGAAATGAGTTTCTGTAGGTTGGGATGTCTGAGTATTGTTTGAGCCAGAGGCTTTTTATGGTTTTGGTTGTAGAAGCAGTTTGAAAGTCTCCACCCCTAGGGTTGGGCTGTGATTTATCCATCATCACCAGTCTATATGTTATCTTATAATCTGGCTTGTCAGGCCTCTATTGACTATAAGTACAATGGCACGACTTCCCTGCTCCTCTCAAATGGCTTTGTTGACACTGCTTTGCAACTGCTTTGCATTCTTGTATTATGATTCAATGGAAACTTTTAAAGAAAAACGAGAACAACTATGCTTAAAACAACCGCGAAGACCATCCCAAAATGTATGCATGCATGATGCATGACAACCTGCTGGTGACCCAGGAAGTCTGGTATTCTTCCCAGGAGCATACTGCATGTACAGAATTTAAAGTACTACTAGGTCTGCTACTACTACTACTACTACTACTACTATTAGTAGCCTAATAATAATAATAATAATGATGATGATGATGATGATGATAACACCAAAAACATTAAATATTATCCATATCTTATACATAATATCATTCCCAATAATCAAGAAAAAGCTTTTTTTTAAAAAAAAAAAAAATATATATAAAAAAACAGACTTGTCCTATAATCTTTTGATTAACCAAAAAGTATGAAACGTTAATTGTTGGTTGCTATGGTGATGGCGCCGCGCGTTGGCAGCCTACGCTGTAGCTCCCTCTCTTATTTTCACCCTTTCCTTTATTTTTCAAGTTTCTTTAACTTTTTTGTAACTAATTATGGGCTTTATGATACCCGTTAACTTTCTTTTGCTTTTTGTTAAGTTTTTAGTAAGTTTCGATCATTTTCTGGAAGTTTACATCCGTTTGCATTTTTCTACCAAGTCTGTTCAAATAATACGCTCCGTGAGGTCTACGCTGCTGGGTCTCCATGAGACGTCTCTCCGTTGTCATCTCATCTATGGCCATTCGGTTGCAGGGACGACGCTATCAAAATTTGGGAGATGGCATAGTAAGGGCAAGGCGGTAGCCTATGCTTCATACGGGAAGGAGTCTGGTCGTTGCATCGCTGGGGGCTGTGTTCGGAAGAATGCACTAAGATCTGCCTGTGCAACGAACCCCAGTCGTGTTCTACACACCCACTTGTGTCATCGAGTCCAGCTGCAAGATCATTGGACTCTGGCTGCTCTGCTTCGACGACCTCAGGCCCGTGATCCCCTTGGGTGAGGATAAACTGGCTTCTCTATGCGCCACATCTCCTACCGACCTCATGGCTCACTCACTACACAGAGCTGCGTGCTACACTCTGGAGCTGTTATTGGATGGATCCTGATGGACTGATCAAAATGGACTATCTTTTTTTAATTATTAGGCTATTATTTGATGCTTTTATTACTTAATTTTATTTTAGTATGATTATATATATTTTATTTTATTATTTAATAATTATCTGTTTATTTTATTTCTTCTATCTCTCTCTCTCTCTGTCTGTCTCTTTGAAAAACACATTTCACTACATGTTTTTCGAAAGTATTTCATTGTATGTGACAAATAAACCTTGAGCTTGATACTGAAGGATAAAGACAAACTTACAAGAAATGCAAAAAAAAAAACATTGTTTGATCTGTGGGAGGAACAAGTCCATGTAATGTACATGATGCAAATTTTTTTGTAGATACTGATTTTATTCCTCAAGAGAAATGACGATGGCCAATGCAATACCTCATTGTTTCCATTAGTAAAAATGAACGTGGATTACATTTTAGCCTAGGGCTGTGGACTCCAGATCATTGAAAATATAGCACACCAATGAATACTTTTTACTTGTAAGATTTTTGTTTGTTTGTTTTTTTCCTCATATTTCAGCAAGGCCTTTCTGTTGATACACGAATACAAGAATAGATACAAGAAAGATACAAGAAAAGAGAAAAACAACACAACAGACAAGTTACATACAGTCATCATATTCAGGCAGAAGTTCTCCTACACCTATCCACCAGATCCACAAGCTCCCTAGTATGGAAATGTTGGTTACACTTTATTTGATTTGTTGGTTACACTTTCTTATAAGACTGACATGACATTGCCATTAACTATGACATGACGTTGTCATGAATCTGTCATAAACTTTATACACCTGTCACCCGGTATACACAGTGTCACCCGGTATTTGTCATGGTTAGGTTTAGGGTATGTCAGAAGTCATGACAGGTTTATGAAGTTTATGACAGATTCTTGACAACGTCATATCATAGTTAATGACAGCGTCATGTCAGTCTTATGATGGTACCTTCAAATAAAGTGTTACCGAAATGTTATGTGAGTTATGGTAATTTAACAGTGCAGTATCCTATGCACAAATCTATTTATCTATCACATTGATTCTACTTTTTGATCTTAAAGGGACACCAGGCAGGACTACGGTTTTCTATCTCCAGAGCTCCATTTAAAGGTCAGCAGACCGAAAGCTTGGCTAATTAAAAGAACACAAAAGAGGATTTAAGTGTGCAGACATTTTTCTTTATTTCTTTCTTTTCTATCTCCAGAGCTCCACCTACAGTCGCCGAAATATTAGAAAAAATACAACTGTGTTACACATTCTCAACAATCGATGTAAATTTATTTGCAAACCAAAGACAAACCAGAGAGGATAATTTTTGTGAGTTACGGTGTCTGACAAGCCAGTAATAAATGCAATTTAAGTTATTTCGTGGACCCGACACCAGCCCTACTGCAAGCGGGAAACAAATGCTTGAGTCTGACGAGAGAGCCATCGGTCACCCCGTAATAAACCATTTAATCATCGGAGTGACTTCGAGACTGGTAAATTAACAGTAAAACGTTGCCTGGTGTCCCTTTAAGGTACTGTACCTCTATCAAAAAATTTTCTCGATCACACCACCACATCTAAATGGGTATGAAATCGTTTGACTTTAGATGAAAGAAACATCCAACATCAAAAAGTTTCTCATCACTACACCCACTTCGAGAATACCTGATCTATGGGATACACCCCGTCAGAGTGAAAGAAAAGAGAATTCAACCTCTCCATTCATATGGGAGGGCAGACCCACCTCTCATTCCTTCCCAACGCAGGTGTTATGCCAAGTACCTGTCCATCCTGTTGTTGTTTGACAATGTCGTCTTTCATTGTCTGTCAGAGAGTACACAGGTATTAAGGTATTGCAGCATACAGGTGAACTGAAGAGTGATGAGAAACTGATGAGAAAACAAACATGTGCGTCACAAAAGTGCAGGTGCTAGACGAAAAAAGTGCAACTCATAAAGAATATTACAGGTCTGCACACTGATATATGGTCCCAAGAACGCTGTGTGACCCTTTAAAGGAACCTTTCTGTCTTTTACACACAGTGGCATGGAAATGTTTTGCCACCTTTCTGATTTTTTTTATTTCTTATATATTTGGTTACACTTAACTGTTTCAGATTTCACGAGAAAGATTTAAATATTACACAACCCAATAAGAGCGGGGATTCCACTGTTGACCATACATCTAAAAGGCTTGTTTTAACTTTTGCCAAACAACATATTGATGATCCCAAAGACTTTGAAAGAAATATTCTGTCGATCTTCGGTATGAAAGAAAAGTTGAACTTTTAGAATGTGTGTGACCCAGCATAGCATGAAGGACCCATGAATTCTGGGAATTCCATTTTTGGAACTTTTTGTATTATTGTACCAGTTCCTTTCCATCTTTCCTACTGTTGAGGAGCCTCTGTGTCACTGCATTCGTCAGGACAGTGCAAGTTTACCTGAGGATGCTCAGTCCAGCTTTGCGTGACACAGACATGCAAAATCACAAACAGCCTAGAGAGTTTATGTTGTTGAAATGTTTTCCCTTATCAGATCAGAATCTATCATCTGTCAATAACACACACAGGCCTACTGTAGTAGCCTTCTGCCTGTACGCTACTGCTGATTTGTTAACCAAAGTACATTAATGAATTTTGGCATCTAACAGTAAGAGGAAGCTGATAAACCATATATTTAATACAGAACACATCCCCTAGACAAAACTAACCGATATTGCGGCATGTTTTCAGAATTTATTTTTGCCTTTAATCAGATAGGACAGTGTAGAGATAATAGGAAAACAAGTGGGAGAGAGAGATGGGGTGGGATCGGGAAATGACCTCGGGTCGGAATCGAACTAGGGTCCCCGGAGTAATGGTCTGACTCTCTAGTCACTGAGCCATGGCGCCCCCATGTTTTCTGAAAATTTGCAGCGGAAGTTCCAATGATTTTAGTAATTTTAATGTAAGAAAGTTGGTATTTTATTTTTTTTTTCCTAAGCAACATCATTCTTCAAAATGGTCAGTGAAAACATTTCAGGCAAAGCTATGAACAAAATACAGATGATGATGTTGTGTAATGTTGTACACTATATTTAAAAACATAAACATGAAAAAATATAGCATATTTATTTAATGATAAACAGTAATTGTTACTCCTAAATCATTATGATTAAAAACTAGAACAGAGACCATACTTCTTTATGCGGAAACCTTTGATTTTCTAGTGCTGTCTTTTAGAGCTTGCAAAACCAGAAACTTTTGTTTAAAATAATGCTTGTCCATTTTCCATTGGTTGAGGAGTGGGGGAGGAGTGGCATTTGTGCTCAGGGCACCCAAACGGCTAGCGCCGGCCCTGGCTATCTATTGTAGATTTCAATTCATATCTATTGTAGATTTCCCATAAATGCATATTTACATTTTTTTTTTTACGAATAAACAAACAAATAAAATCAAAGACCAAAATTACATGGAATTAGCTGAAGTGAGTCAAGTGTAGCCCTGCTGTTTTACAGTGCTTAGCGCTACTGATAGCCACCTCAAAGACCAAATTTTGAGAGATGGCGAAATTGCAGCTAACCATAACTGAATGGGGCATGTCAAAACAAAACCTAATCATTTTGGTTTCGTTTTGACAGGACCCATTGTATTAACGTTAGCTGCCGTTTCACTACCTCACTTGTATAACACGAAATATGGTCTTTGTGATGGCAGTTAGGTTAATAGTTTAGCAAGGTAAAGCAGCAGGGCTGTTGATTAGGGTTGGCAACTTTCAGAAATCAAAATAAGGAACAGCCTGCACTACCTTGTCTATGTCTAAATGCTTCCATATTTCACCAAATATTACCAGAAACTGGAGCCTACATCGTAAACAACATCGGAACTTGATCAGTACAAGACCTCTTCCCCTCCTGTAACAAGCTAGTATCTTACGAGAAGACTGTAGTCACAAGAGGGCGTTGAACATCCCATAGTTGGGTAGCCTACTTTTGTAGACAACGGAATTGTTCATTTAAAAAACTTCAATTATGAGCAAGACTTGGTTATGTGTCAACAATGTGATTTCCTGCAAATTATTATTATTATTATTATTATTATTATAGGCTAAGTTGGTCTCCTTGAGTATGTTCATAATTCAAAAGAGGCAAGAGATATGAGCGAACTATAAATGGCTAGTGGCGTAACCATTGTGCAGAAAACCCTGTGTGCTATGGGACAGATTCACAATTCCCGAGGGGTCAAGCTTGCTCCTTTGGGTGTGTGTGTGAGAGCTGCATCTGTCTTCCTTTCCTTTATTATTTAGGAAGGATTTTGAGTAGGTGAAAGTTTCCCGGTGGTGATTATTAGTGAAAAGAAGTGTAGTGGTAGGCCTATTCAATTAGGAGATTAGATGGTTTCGTTGTTAATGTGGGTGTTATCAATCGGTAGACGTTCAAACTCAAAGATAATTTATTGCATGGAACAAGTAGACTTGTAGTCAAGACCGTTTAAACCAAGACAATACCAAGACCAGAGGCTAACAAGACCGAGACGAGACCAAGACAAATTGAGACCGAGACCAAGACGGGAATAAAAGGGCTATATTGGAATATTACATGATTTCAATAACATCGGTTAACATTCAACACATCTTGATATCTTTTTTGATAGCCATTGAACCAAAGATTTTTTTAAACGACCCTGTTTTTAGAGTGCATAAACCGAATACTGAGCTCATGATAAAAAATAAGGCCTACTCCATAGCAATATTAGGCAATATCACCAAAAAATTCCACTTATGTGCCAAACCACCGCAACCCAAACCCAACCTGTGTGCCAACCCACCGCAACCCAAAAAAACACTGTGGTTTGGTACACGGGTGGAATTTTTTGGTGGTCATATGACCTGATGTCACCGTAGGTGTGGGTGTCATCACAGTTTTTTAGACTAAGCCCTGATGAAGACCCATTTTGGGGTCGAAACATGTTGGCTTCTTTTTAAATTTGACATAGCAATGTTATCATAAAGGCTTTTTAACCTTCCTCTCTGATCATTTTTTGGAGTGCCTGGATCAACTTATTTTTGCTTTATCGTAATCTACTCATTCACATTAATAACATGCTCACATAATTTTTTAAAACAAGTAGGCCTACAGTGGAAACATAGTGTTGTAGTTTGTATCTAGTTTTTATCAGGCAAGTGGAAATAAGACTACAATGCAGGAACACATTTCACTTTAGGATTAAATGCATTTTTATTTTCATTGGTCCTGCAAGAAGCTCTCATTTTAATAAGATTTGATTTGATGAGTGAAAGTTTGTTTATTCATGTATGCCTCTGCATGCCAATGACTCTCATGAACATTCCCACGCTTTCTCTCTTGCGCAATTTGTCCTATATACATTTTGCGATCAGGAAAGACATATCACTCGCAGGAGATTTAACATCACTCACAAGCGTCCATGAACCACTTAATACGGGAGGTTTCCGCGAGACCTGGGATGTCTGTGTCTCAGTATCCTAAATATATTAAAAATGAAAGATAAAAGATTCCCATAAATACATTGGAGATCTCATTAACTAGCATGATATCTCCCTCAGCCATCATGGCGTAGGCCTACATGAACATTTCATAATCAAATAGGCTACATTTTGCGAATGGAAAGTAAACTTTTAGAAGAGTAATTTAGAGCCGCATCTTCAGTGCTGATTGTGTAAGATGATTGTATTGTACACAGACTGATGTGTTTCAAGTGTTTACGTCTTTTAATTTGATGATTATAATGGAAAAATAGTGGAAAAACCCAAATTCAGTATCTCAGAAAATTAGAATATCACTTAAGACCAATACAAAAACAGCATTTTTAGAAATGTTTATCAACTGAAAAGCGAGATTATAAAAAGTATGACTATGTAGGCTACAGCAGTTAATGCGTAGTTAGAGCTCCTTTTACCTGAATTACTGCAGCAATGGGGCATGGCATGCAGTCAATCAAGCAGTGGCACTGCTCAGGTGGTATGAGAGCCCTGGATGCTCTGATAGTGGCCTTCAGCTCTTCTGCATTGTTTGTTCTGGTGTCTTACATCTTCCTTTTCACAATACCCCATAGATTTTCTATGGGCTTATGGTCAGGTGAGTTTGCGGACCAGTTAAACCAGGTACTGGTAGCTTTGGCACTGTGTGCAGGCACCAGGTCCTGTTGGAAAATGAAATCTGCATCTCCATAAAGTTGGTCTGCAGCAAGAAGCATGGAGTGACCTAACACTTCCTGGTAGATGGCTGCGTTGACCTTGGAGCTCAGAAAACACAGTGTCCACACCAGAAGAGGACATGGCATCCCAAACCACCACTGACTGACTGTGTGGACCACCAGCAACATGGATTCTGTGCCTCTCCCCTCTTCCTCCAGAAGATGCGAGACACCAGACCCAGTCAGTGATGGTTTGGGGTGCCATGTCCTCTGCTAGTGTGGGTGTTTTCTGAGGTCCAAGGTCAACTGGTTCTGAGGTTTGTGTTTTCTGAGCTCCAAGTATAACCCAGCCGTCTATCAGAAAGTGCTAGATCATTTCATGCTTCCTGCTGCTGACCAACTTTATGGAGATGCAGATTTTTTTTCCAACAGGACCTGGGGCCGGATTCACCACCACAAACTTGTCTCACTCTTGTCTCAAAACTTGTCACTGTTAAATGACAGCTGACAATGAAAATTGTTTCCCTACTTAAATTAACAGTAGCCCTATGTTTGTTTTATCTTGGGATTAAGATCTCTCAGATACAGTTTACATGGTGGATGCATGGCTGGTTGGGGAGACGGGTCCGAAGAGTCATTCCATCTTGTGTGGTGAATACAATAAGAAATGTCAATGCCTTCCCAGAACCATCGGGTGTCTACACAGGGTTTGACGATGGAGATAATGCAGAGACAGATGAGGCATGGAGGGATTTTTATTAAATTATTTTTTTATTGCCTTAGAAGGATCTTTATATAAATAATCAAATATTAAATAAAGTTACTTTGAATTTAATGTATCTTGTCTGAAAAGTAATTAAAACTATTTACAAATAAATACTTTTTCTGTGTATTTCTTACTGTGCATTTGAACTGAATGCATCTTGTGGGTAATGTGTGTGCAGTCAGTCTACTTAAAACGGGAAAATTGTTGGCTTTGTGAAATGATGAGTGCTCTTGATGGCCTCTCTTGTGGAGCCATGACATATGTTGGGTTAACAGTCGTGTCCATGAGACAAGCATTTGAGGAGAGAAAATCAGCAATCATTGTGTTCATGTAGCTGTAGTCCTTCTCAGTGGTAACTGGTCTCACTCTGAATTTCTTGTGGACCTTACTCCATGATATTTTGAAGCGTGGTTGTCCAGCACTCTCCCCATCTTGATAAGAAACCTATTCAAAAATAGAAAAAAATACATTGATTCATTTTAGAAATACAGTGCATCTCAAAAGTCAGTACACCCCTATTATATTTCAGCTATACTATCATAATGCTTTGTGAGACAACGTTACAAAAATGAAACTTTGTTATAACATAAGTCATTGTACAGCTAGTAGAGCAGTAGTGATTTACTGTCCTGAAAATTACTCAACCTAGCCATTAACGGCTGACCGCAAAGGTAAATACACCACACCTATTACATGCCCAAATTTTACCCAGACTTTTGCCATTTTGTGACAACACCTTTGTAGTGCATTGCCCTAATGTCTATGGGCTTGAAATTCATCACAACTGCACAGGTTTGCACTGGAAACATCTCCCACTCCCTCCAGATGACATCCCACAGCTGGTGGATGTTAGACACCTTGCTTTTTACCACCTTCCACTTAAGGATGTGCAAGGATGTGCAAATTGTTTTAGATACTTGGCCTTTATCTTCAGCAAGGCAGTTATGATCTTGGAGATGTGTTTAGGATCATTATCATGTTGTAAAACTGCCTGGTCATGCATGCTGTTTGGAATTTTTGATATGATATGATAATGACCCTAAACACATCTCCAAGATCACAACCGTCTTGCTGAAGATAAAGGTGATAAACTGGCCAAGTATCTAAAACAATTTGCACACTTTAGGCACATCCTTAGGTGGCAGGTGGTGAAAAGTAAGGTGTCTAACATCCACCAGCTGTGGGATGTCATCTGGAGGGAGTGGGAGATGTTTCCAGTGCAAACCTGTGCAGTTGTGGTGAATTTCAAGCCCATAGACATTAGAGCAATGCATAATAACAACAAGAGTTTGGGCATGTATAAGGTAAGATGTATTCACTTTTGCTGTCAGCAGTGTAAATGTTAATGACTGTAGATTGAGTTATTTTCAGGACAATAAATCTATACTGCTCTACAAGCTGTACAATGACTACTTAAAATAACTGTATATCAAAGCACTCTGCAGCCTTAGAGTACATAATGGGCTGGCTGACGTTTAAATGGATATGAATGGATATGGTTCACGCACCTGCTCCCGGTTTACATTGTTGTTATGGTCAAGAGCAGCAAGCATGGAGGTGTGGTGCATAACCTCAAACCCAAAATGTGTCCTCTTTGGCAGGTACTTCAAGTACATGGAGTGATACACCTGAAACAAATGTAGCAGTTAATTTGTAGCACATTTCAAAACAACTCACCAAAGTGCTTGACCAAAGCCAAGACACAATTTGTGTACATCTTATTTAAAGAACAATACAGTATTTAAAAAAGAAATATCTTAACGGCTATCTCTGAAAGTACAGTAGTCAATGGAAAACCATCCAATACTCTGTGCTATTATAACATGGACAGGTACTGTAACTAGAACAGGTAAGTACAAAAGGTCAAGTATAAACATAACAGTTAAATGTGTGTGTGTGTGTGTGTGTAAGCATCCAATACTCTGTGCTAATATAACATGGACAGGTAAGTGTGTGTGTTTTCTCATATCTCTAGTGTTGTTGTGTTGATGCACTGCGT
>JAODXP020008109.1:65000-89681 GCA_027497455.2 Sardinella longiceps | reverse complement strand
CACACACACAGTTGAAATTCAGTAAAATTCACTTTAGGTGAACCCACATACACTTCAACAGGCAAATATACCAGTCAATATACACACTTACAGTATGTGAAACACACACACAGTTGACATTGTCTGTGTCTGAAACGGAAAGGTAGTGACTTGCTGTCTCGCTGTCTTCACTGTCTACAAATTTACCTGCCGTAGAAGATATCAAGGCAGCTGCTGAAAACTCAGTTTCAGACAACCTAGCAAGTTAGCAATTTAGAACGCCGTCTTTTTGTTTATTTAATTGTCCAGGCACTGTTGCTAAGATATCGATAGATTCTAGAATGTTAGGCGCTGGAAGGCAGCATGAAGAAAGCATCGATGCTTCCTTCAAAATTGGGCAAAACTAAGGTAACTTCGAAGGCAGGATTTTATGTATTTATTCGTTACGGATGTGCCTTGATGCCTCGCTGCCACCAAATGCTTCCTTCAAAGACAGCATTTTCCCCGTTTCGGACACAGCCATTGTGCTAAACAGTGTGGGTGATCCTGCATACTCTCCAACAGGCATAAATATACTAAATGATATACACTCTATGTCAAACAGTATGTGAAACAAATACACACACACACACACACACACACACACACACACACACACACAGTAAGGAATAAAATTCTGATTACCTGTGACATGTAGATAAGTAGCATTGCTGAAGATCATGTAGTCCTGAAATACACTTTTCATAATTCCACAGTAGTAGAGTCCAGAGTCAGACACACTCACACTACTAATCTCTAAAATGGAGGATGTACTGTTTGCAGTCGAGTTCATTTCACCGCCGTTAAAGCCACTGCAGAAGTAGAGATCGTTCTTGCTGGGGTTGTTGTAGCGAACCGTCAGCACACAGACTGGAGTTGAGTAGTTGGTTTGTCTGAGCCAGATGGCAGTGTTGTAGCCTGTGCTTTGTTCACTATACGAGCAGTTAATCTGGACAGGCTGACCCTCACGCACCACCACTGAACCAGACGCGGACGTGGAGAACACACACACCAACAGAGCTGAAACACCCACTCACACACACACACACACACAAAAAACATATAATTGAGTTTGCGTATCTCAAACTTATGTCTCTCATGTTGAAAATGAAAGTCTACCTGGCTGTAATGTGCTAAAGCCCAGTCCAGTGTTCAAATGAAATACGTCGGTAATTTTCCAGTAAGTAAAGTAAAGTTTATTCCATCAGTGCTCACCTGGCCAGCAGACAGCAAACAACGGGACCAAACTCTTGGCCATGCCGTCTGTGAGTGTGTGTGTGTGTGTGTGAGCTGAAGAGAAATGTGGATATTTAATATGTTAGGGAGGAGGAGTCAGATATGACCAGTTTAAGATGTGTGTGTGTGTGTGTGTGTCTGCGCATGTGCGTTTAATATGCTAGGTGGAGCATCTTGTGATGGGCTTCAGGTGTGTGTGTGTGTGTGTGTGTGTGTGTGTGTGTGTGTGTTTAGTATGTGAGGAGAAGGTGTCTGATATGGTGGTCATCTAGTGTAAAAAAAACCCAAAAAACTAAAAAGCATAGGTTTTCAAAATGTGGCCCAGGCCAATGGGCAATGGCGCCCTTGGAAAAAAAAATTGGCTGCCCACGATAATACATGTTATCACCCGATGGAATGGAATACTGTTTTCTGATTGGCTGTCAGGGTGTCCGTTAATTTTTGATAACAGGACACCTGTGACGTTTGTCGGGTAAAAAAGTTTATCCAGTCTTCTTTGTCAATGCTCTTCAGAATGCGGATCTTCTTTCATATGAAAATAGTACCCCAACCGAACAGGATAAACGGAGTCACATGTTTCTTTTAAGTTTTAAACATTTGCTTACTGTCTATACGTTTTAGTTGCAACCGGGTGATAATCGGGATAACGGCCACAAGACAATAATTTACAACAGGCAAACTGCACTGTCGGGCTGTTCTTCGCCTTCGCCTCGTCCATTATTTTCTTATATCGGGACACCTCGGCGTCCGTTATCCCTTACATATGTAAAACTTTTTTTTTGTAAAAAAAAAATTAATTCATTTGTAAGAATGAATCTCCGTTTAGTGGTGTTTATGTTTTAGTGGCATCTAATAGGTCTGTATTTATTGCAGTAAATGTATACTGCAGAAATGCAATGGTCCTTTAAATGATTATGAATGAGATTTTTTTTTTAAATGTCTCTTTTGGTGGCCATCAATTCAGTGTTGGGTCCCTAAATTGGCCCTCACCTATGACCACTTTGAGACGCAGCTCTAAAGCCCTTGCAGATCTAAAGAGTGAGATTCTATTTCTGGAGTCACAGCAGCACTGGGTCAGTTAGACAGCATCATACTTCACTTCCTGTGTTAACAAGCCTCTCTCTCTCTCACACACACACACTCACACACACACACACACACATTCAGATGTACAGGACAGGAAATTGATGCTGTTAGAAACACCCACAACAGACCCATAACAACCTACAGTCCTGGAGTGCTATATTTAGATGCAAGCACTTGTGTTTGCACACACACACACACACACACACACACACACACACACACACACACACACACACACACACACACACACACACACACACAAACACATATATACACACGCACACTGCAGGTCAAGGTGAACATGTCAGGGAAGTTTTCAGAGATAATGCCAAATGCAGACAAATCTGTCACAGGTCTCTGTCTCTCTCTCTTGCACTTCAAGACAGTGTGTGGTTTGAGTTCTAACACATAATGATTGCTGGTGAGTGTTGTGATTTATGTGCTAGTGTGTGTGTTAGTGACACATCACCATTGTATTGTAGTTCTGCTACTGTGTAACGGCCGGATCCAGGCACACACACCAGAGCGGGCGCGGGCTTTGGGCCGTTTTTGTTTAGAATACATGATGACAGGAAGAGGTCAGGTCAGACTGCACGCTGTGTTCTGTGCAAGGTCTCCTGTCCGGTTTCTGGAAAGCAGTGAACCGCGCAGCTCCCAGTTCTATTTGTCCAACACGTTTTCAGCGGGGGAGGGACTCGCGCCGGATGTCCATAGATCTTCTTTGAAGGAGAAGGCTGGAAAACCACTTTTACATTGGTTTTGATTTATTTTATTTATTTATTTAGCTGATGCGTTTATCCAAAGCGACTTACAGATATCAATTACTTCAGGGCCAGTCTCCCCTGAGAGCAATCTTCTGAAGGATGCAAGCCTTGCTCAAGGGCACAACGGCGGCAATCTGTCACAGGTCTCTGTCTCTCTCTCTGCACTTCAAGACAGCGCGTGGCCTGTGGCTCCTAACACAATGAATCCATTGCCAGTGCCATCTTTAACGGAGCGCTCCGCGCAGTCAGCGCGTGAAACCGGCCTCAACACCCCCTGGCCTTTCTGCTGATATTACAATTATGTGGTAAGTGGGGGTTAAGTAGATATCACCAGACGAGCGACACGGACTTTATAACGGACACGCCCCTGCTCGCTGCTAGAAACCTTGGGCCCCACGAAGATTCAAATGTAGGGCCCCTCAACAATTACCTAGCGGAACTGTGTCAAAAGTAAAAATTTTCATTTTGGCGAGCAACTGTTGTGAGGGTCTGGGGGTCCTCCCCCAGGAAATTTGTGGAAAATTAATAGCTGCTTCCCGCATTCCGGTGCGCATTTTAATATTTTGTAAGATCACATCTAGCAATTATTTCAATGGCTCCAGCTTAATTCCATTGCATGTTCTTTGAGTGCTCCGTGAGGTAGGTAATACTGATATACTGACAATGATCCTGATTGGAGTGTATTGGCCAACTGTTGTAGCTTACATTTACATTTACGCATTTAACAGATATTAGTTAGTAGTTAGTCAGACTTTGGAATCTTTCTCCACCTAGTGGCACCCCTGTGCAGCTGATCTTTACCCAACGTAGTCAGTTTGAATAGAAATGGATCTTTACCCAACGTAGTCAGTTTGGATAGAAATGATCTTACCAAACATAGTCAGTTTGGATAGAATGGATCTTTACCAAACATAGTCAGTTTGGATAGAAATGATCTTTACCAAACATAGTCAGTTTGGATAGAAATGGATCTTTACCCAACGTAGTCAGTTTGGATAGAATGGATCTTTACCAAACGTAGTTAGTTTGGATAGAAATGATCTTTACCAAACATAGTCAGTTTGGATAGAAATGGATCTTTACCAAACATAGTCAGTTTGGATAGAAATGGATCTTTACCAAACGTAGTCAGTTTGGATAGAAATGGATCTTTACCAAACGTAGTCAGTTTGGATAGAATGGATCTTTACCAAACGTAGTCAGTTTGGATAGAAATGGATCTTTACCAAACGTAGTCAGTTTGGATAGAAATGGGATCTTTACCAAACGTAGTTAGTTTGGATAGAAATGGATCTTTACCAAACATAGTTAGTTTGGATGAGAAATGGATCTTCTTTACCCAACATAGTTTGTTTGG
Organism: Sardinella longiceps; assembly: GCA_027497455.2. Lineage (NCBI taxonomy): Eukaryota > Metazoa > Chordata > Actinopteri > Clupeiformes > Clupeidae > Sardinella > Sardinella longiceps. Next base: position 85,220 of record JAODXP020008109.1, on the reverse strand, counting down.
ATAGAAATGGATCTTTACCCAATATAGTTAATTTGGATGGAAATGGATCTTTATCCAATGTAGTCAGTTTGGATGGAAATGGATCTTTAATCAATGTAGTCAGTTTGGATGGAAATAGTGAGCAAACTGGAGTCAGAGCGTTGAACAGAGTCACACTGAGATGCCCAACTATGGAAGAAAACAGCTTTATTATGGACTACTGTTCCAGTGTTGTACAGCAAGTGTTTTACATGACATCACATGACAGTCTACTTGAACCAAAGGAATTGTTGATATCAATGTAACCAACACCGAGACCTCTAACCCATAGTCTAGTTTTATAGTTTATTTATCTAGTAGTATAATAGACCCATGTGTCTGTGTCTTCAGTGGAGAGGGTGTGTCTTCTCTCCTCTCTGGCTGTGTAGCTCAGGCAAGCGGATTTCACCTGAAACACAGAAACAACATCTATTAGAAGAGACCATTAGCATAGGACTCCTCTTGAGCGTATTATGTCTGTTACCATACTAAACCAGAGGAGACTATGAAGCTTGTGTATCTGAATAAAACTGACCTGCTCTCCTGGACATGAAGAGGGGACACCAGGATCTGAATGAGGAACAGAGAGAGGGTTTGGTGTTAGTGTGCTGCTGTTGCTTAACACATAGACAAAATATCTACCCACATCTGCACTCCTGCATTCTGCATACCTATAGCCACACCTGTACCCAAAAATCAGAAAAACCTAAACTACAGACACAACTACTGTATATGCTTGTATCTACCTGTGTTGGGTTTATTCAGGATGATGGTAAACAACACCAGATTGAGAACAGCACTGACAACGCCCAAGACAAGAACCACAATTCCATACACACCACTGCAGAACTGACCTATGGGAAGAGGACACACACACACACACACACACACACACACACACACACACACACACACACAGGCAAGCAGTTAGGCCCTTTCAGAGGGGGATATGTCCACCTCAGAGTGATCGGGACGTCGATCTGTCCCCCCTATAATATTGCGGGTGACACGGTATTGCTCAATTGTCTTATTACATGGGTATATCTGCTCTTACAAAGGTATTTGGTATTAAATTAAACTAGACAACCAGTTTACCCATCCATTGGTACCACTTTTAATGCAGTTGCTCGAAAATAAGGGGGTTCAATTTCAGTGTAAAGCTTTCCCCATTTAGGCGAGGGAGGTAAACTTGACTTGGTTGGTTGACTGGAGTTCCATCCATCTTAACCAAGAGCTTGTAAAATCACCTCATATTATGATATAGACCTATAATTTGCACTGATGAGTTTTTTATCTTTGCAGGAAGGGAGGTGCAGTGAGGTCTCATAAAACCAGTGTAAGAAGGGAAAGGGAAAAATAACTAATACCATATCACAAAGAGATAGCCTATTTATTCTGAATCTATTTTACTGAGGTGAAAAGTTACAGCAAAGTTAAAAAAAAAATTGCTAAAGGGTTTTATGTATAGGCACAAGGCTGGATTATTTAGGGGCAATATTCATTAAAAAAATAAATAAATAAATAAAAAGAAGAAAACAGTAGTTTTCAATTCCAGTTGTTGTAGTAAATTACAATGTATAGTTACTGCTTTGGCTACTGCAGGAGGGTTTTTGTTGCTATGTTACTTACAGGACTGAATTATGTATCAGGGATGGCCACAGAGTGCTAAGTGCAGTCTGTACTGTTTAAAGAGTCAGAAAATCTGATGCAACACATGTATTCAGTGTCAGCTCAGTTGTGCCTATGTTGTATCACATGTAGCGTACAGGGCTATTTATTCGCTACATTTTCTTTTAAAAGCAACTAAAATTTTCGGTAACACTTTGCGGTATGAGTACATGAATTATCATGAATTCATGCATGATTTCATTCATGATTCATTCAGTGATTCATGCATTACTTCATCTCTGAATATCTAATGACTCATCAGGTATTGGCATGAATTCATTGTTTATCATTAATGACCTCCTGCTGAAATAGCAGATGATCTTAAGCATTAATTACTCTGGGTACATCATCATGAGTCATGACTAATTACACATGATCATGATGTTCTTGTTCAAAACACTTTAGTTGAGGGGGCACAAACATGATGAATTCATCATGATCATGCTAAATAATCATGACTCATGCTAATTAATCATGATAATAATAATAATAATCATGACTCATGATGATGTACCCAGAGTAACTAATACTTAAGATCATGTGCTATTTCAGCAGGAGGTCATTAATGACAAACAATGAATTCAAGTTAATTCCTGATAACTCATTAGACTTTCAGAGATGAAGTAATGCATGAATCATGAATTTATCATGAATGATTTCATGCATGAATTCATGATAATTCATGTACCCTTACCGCAAAGTGTTACCAAATTTTCCAGTGCTCGCATTCACATCTGTACCGCCCTGTCCCCCCAGATGTAATATCCTACCTGTGCTGTGCCCCTGAACACACACACACACACACACAAATTCCATCGCATGCCTGTGGTTTGAATGAACACTGAGATAAGTGGAGCTTTAACGCCTGCTTTTTCACTTTTAAAAAGTATGCATAAATTAATTAATTTTAGAAAAACTTATTATTCACAGGGTTCCCACTCCAGATCAGATTTAAAATTCCCTGATTTTTTCCACGACCTTCTCCTGACCAAAAAGCAGAATTTCCGTAACCTCTCGCACATAAAATTAAAATAAAAAATATGTGTAATATAACAATTGGGTGCTAAGCAGAGCTATTTTTGAATGCTGTTGAACAAGCACTTCATCTGATTGCAACAATCTTTTCCCATTGTGAACAAAGACGCGCACACGCACATGGAAAGACACTCAAACACAATACCTTTTTCTGCTATCTGGCAGGTACAGCAGTGGACCCATCAATAGTAGCTTTGTTGAAAACAAACAAACAAACACACACACACACACACACACACAGAAATTCAGTAAAATTGTGTTAAAAATCTTGGTGAACACACATACAAAACTTATTTGAAATGCACACTCACACACATTCCCTCAATAAATACCTTTGTCTGCTCTCTGGGTAGGTTCTACATTGGACTCATCTGCAACAGCTGTGGTGAAAACACACACACACACACACACACAATGCTACTAAACATGAATCAAATAGATGCTGCTAAACAGTTGACAATGAATGTCATTTATGAGAAAATGGATGCTACCTTTTGCTGTGAGTGTTAGCTGAAAGTTGGCGTTGATATATCAGTAAAGTATTTGTCTTAATGAAGAATTCTAAGTTTGGACAACGAGTACAGTCAGTGGTGAGAAAACATTCCTACATTCCTACTTGAATTGACCGAAATTCCCCTGTAGAGAATTAGTTATTTAATTAGTTTTTTTTTACATTTTTGTGATTTGTTTAATTTCTTCAAAGGGATAGGCAGACACTTCAATGGAAAACATGCCAATTAGTGCACTTTGTTGTACACTGGTGAGGGTAGAAAGGGCTATGAGATTGAAGTTAAGACGTTTTGACAAATGGTTCTGTTCCAAGAAGTTTTGGTTGTTGCTGTAGCATCTCCCCACCTCCACAATGGCAGCATAGGTGCAGTCGAGCAATCCTTCCTAAACGTTCATTTACAAAGATGTGAACCTCACGAAGTTGCCTGTAGTGCTCGCTAATATGATGGCACAAATATCACCACAAAAATATGACTTATAGATCTGGTGTACTGTATTTTGCATCATATTAATTGCTGTATTTAACTGCAGTCGTCCAATGTGAAGACCTACATGTACTTTGCCAAAGAAAAACAGTTGCACACCCCTGGTTTAGGTGAACCCACATATGGGTAAAAGCATTTTGGTCCTAGTGCTTGGGTTTTCCTAGTATGGGATCCCCAATTTACCCAATTTTTTAGCTTTATCTTATAATAGGAGCTGGAATGTAATGTTGCCAGATAGCAACTCTTTGGCAACTTTACTTTCCAGCGCCTATGCTAAGCTAAAGGTAAAATTGGGGTTGCCAGACTAGGACAATGCAAGTACTGACACCAAAATGGTCTTACCCATATATGTAACTCGAGGTAAGAGGGTGAATAACCAATTTTCAATAAAGAGGTGAACAATTCCTTTAAACAGGAAACAATACGAACCCACTCTGGTATACACTCACACAGAGTGAAGAATAAAGTTGTGATTACCTGTGACGTGTAGGTAAGTGGCATTACTGAAGATCATGTAGTCCTTAAACACACTTTTCATGATTCCACAGTAGTAGAATCCTGAGTCAGACACACTCACACTACTAATCTGTAAAATGGAGGATGTACTGTTTGCAGTCGAGTTCATTTCACCGCCGTTAAAACCACTGCAGAAGTAGAGATCGTTCTTGCTGGGGTTGTTGTAGCGAACTGTGAGCACACAGACTGGAGTGGAGTGTTTGGTTTGTCTGAGCCAGATCACTGTGTTGTAGCCTATGCTTATACTATACGAGCAGTTCATCTGGACAGACTGACCCTCACGGACCTCCACTGAACCGGACGTGGACATGGAGAACACACACACCAGCAGAGCTGAAACAAACACACACACACACACACACACACACATACACACACACAAAACATATAATTGAGTTTTCGAACTCACTCCTCTTCAAAATGAAAGTCCACCTGAAATGTGCTAAAGCCCAGCCCAGCGGCCAAATGAAATACATCCAGAGGTTCTTTTTCAGGAGATGTCCCATAAGCACTCACTTGACAAGTAGACAACCAACCACTGGACGAGACTCTTGGACATGCTGTGCTCTCTCTCTCTGTGTGTGTGTGTGTGTGCGTGCCTTCAATGAGGGGCTACACTCACAAGTGAGCTGTAGAGAGATGTGGCCGTTTAATATGCGAGGCAGGAGGAGTCATATATGACGACTTTCAGATGAGTGTGTGTGAGATATATGTGTGTGTGTGATGGAGGAGTCTGATATGTGTTTCAATATTATGTGTTTCAGATGTGTGTTTGTGTGTGTGTGTTTCAGTGTGTGAGTGAGCATGTGCGTGCGTTTAATATGCAAGGGAGGAGTTTATGGTGAGTTTGAGATGTGGTCGTCTGAAATTATTTGGTGCAAATTGTTAACTTTGCTAAGTTTCCTAGGGGTACTTGAAGCAGTTGCCAAAGTGGTAGCTAGGCTGTTGCTAAGGTAATTGAGGTGGTTGCTAGGCTGTTGCAAGGTATGGTGGTGGTTGCTAGGAATGTTAAAAATTAATATTCATGGGCACCGTGGCTCAGTGGCTAGAGTGTCAGACCATTACTCCGGGGACCCGGGTTTGATTCCGATGTCCTATCTGATTAAAGGCAAAAAGCCCAAAAAACATCTTAAAAAAAATAAATAAATAATATTCACCTTATTCAGCCCTGCCCCTTTTTGTCATTTTTTCTTCCGTGATTGTCCTCCGATTGTCTTGGAACTTCCATTAGCCACCTGCCTCTCATTCACATCCACGTATTTGTCATGAAATACCACTATCACAAAACTCCTTATTGCAGCCATGGAACCACAATTTTACTGCTGAAAACATCATATTTTATCTGGCAACTAACTGTACTTGATTGATATAGTGAGCACAACTTCATAGTAAGACCACTTATATCAGTCCGTTAAAACATCAAATATCACAATGCTAAGCCAATGTGTTGCCAGACCGGATGTTGAAAGACAGTCGTCATGGCAGCCCCCATGTTTACCCGCGGAATAAGGTGAATAGTTTCCTGGATGCACAGTTGATGAAAACTGACCGACACTGAATGGCTGGACACTTAAATTGTTGAGTAGTTTAAACAGTTAAATTCATTATTTGTTACTTATTATATCGAGGACTTTTATTTTGAAACAGTTGTAGGCAGAGGAAACAGGAACAGGATCCGAGTCTTAAGACAGCTGATTGTAGTCCTAAAGTTGAAAAAGTGACTACTGGTGCAGCTGGCCAGACCATCTGGAACAACATTATAGTTGCTTAATGGCCCCATTGTGATGTCACCCACTCTGCATCAACCCAGACTCAGAGGTTTGACACATCAGTCTTTGATTGCACCTGAAATAAAGACTTAAAATGATTCAGTGTGCTCCGGTTCTTCCTGGGTACAGCCTATATATGAAGTGGCCCAGAACCTGCTCTGAGCAGCACTCAGGCTTGAGTGTTTTCTATTTGACCAGCAACATTTTCATGCCCTCTAATGATCCACCAACTGCCTTATTTCCCACACAGAAGACAGACAAGGCTGTTTTATGGCATTCCAGCTGATTTATTCACCCAAAATCACAAACTATTTAAGCATTCAAATTAAAGGCCATCATGAAGACATGTTTGTATTACTGAGTGATCGGACAATTTTCATAAACTTCCTTCACTGTCAAGGCACGATTGCGCGCGCACACACAAACACACACACACACGCAGGACAGGAAACTGTTAGAAATACCCACAACAGACAGGGGCCTAGAGCACTGGAGTACTATATTTAGCTGCAAGCTCTTGCCTTCGCATTAGCTTTGGCACACACACATACACACACACACAACCCACACACACACACACACACACACACACACACCCCACACATACATACACACACACACACACACACACACACACACACACACAACCCCCCCACACACACACACACACACACACACAACCCCATCCACACTGCAGGTCATGGTGCACATGGCTGGGTAGCTTTCAGAGGAACTACAAAATGCAAGTAAGCCATCGCACAAATCTAGCCTGGCGATGCCATCCTTCGTACCTCCGCTAAACATTCTATCTCCGCAAGTAGTCTGGAATAAACCCCCCTTGCCGCCTTTCCCTCGGTTGCTCTATGGTTTAGCCAATCAGCACACAGTTTAGAGCGATGTCTCAAAATTTTGTAGTCCTACAGGATAGGGACGCGTTTGTTATTCTCTCCCCCATGTTTGAATTACATTCACAAAATTGGTACATGACATTAGCATCCATGATCTTGAGGATTTATTGCCACTACGATGTCAAAATAGATCAGAACTTGCGATAATACTGTTAATACTGAAAGCAAAAGTTGTAGGCATGAGAGCCAGGCGAGGGAATACATCATATCCAAACGGAAACCTATTTCAAATGCGTTGGGCCAGACTGTATGACATAGTGAACAGTCGCTTTCGCCCAGGCTAGCACAAATCTGTCTCAGTCACAGACCTCTATCTCTTTTCCTCTCTCTGTGTGTGGTGTGTTCTCTCTCAGATAGTTTGTGAGTGTGTGTGTGTGTGTGTGTGTCCATACATCTAGTGGCAGCATAAATGATGTGTGTGTGTGTATGTGTGTCCATTCATCTAGTGGCAGCATAAATGACGTGTGTGTGTGTGTGTGTGTGTGTGTGTGTGTGTGTGTGTGTGTGTGTGTGTGTCCATTCATCTAGTGGCAGCATAAATGACGTGTGGGTTGTCAGTCTGGAAGTTGCTCCTCCTCTTCTTCTTGGCAGAGAAACTCAGAGCTGCATAGTTCATAGAGTCTGAATCCTGAGTCTGAAAACACACACACACACACACACACACACCAACCTGAGGCCCTGCTGTTTAAACAGTACAAACTGGTTGGGGCAAACCCTAAGATGAAGAGTTTAGGACTAGCCTGACATGGCCCGCCCACAATACTGCTGTTCTTCCGTATCCATGGTCTGGAGGTTCTTTAACCTGACGCGATTATAGGGCAGGGGGAGTGTACTCAGTTCAGAAATGATTGGACAGCTTGTCCCATCAGCTTCACTTATTGGCCAGTTGTCTGTAAACAGACTAAACCCTCCCCAGAAGACCATCTCCAGACCATGAATACGGATGAACATTACTATTATGGACGGGCTATGCTAGTTAAGGACAAAAGGAAAAAGAAAGTGAATCTGGATTATGGTTTCCATGGATTAACCCCAAACTTTAAACTCACCTGGTCAGGTGCTGCTGGTGTGTGATGATCAGAAGCATCAGGAACTAGCAGGAGAAACAAAGACAACATCATAATTAAGTGCATAATTAACACTGTATTTGGCAGCAACCCAAGTCAAATTTCCTGGAATTGTCACGTTATTATGGAAGTAGTACATGAAAAAGCCTATTTCGAAAAAAAAAAAAACCCTGAATTTTCTAGCTCCGTCTAAACCTGGTAATAGTCATTGCAATCACAATCATCTTGTCATTTTATGGTGGAATCCCTGTAGCTTTCCACCAATCAGGTTTCTAGAGAGAGGGATAGCCATAGATAATTGGGAGCAGGCCATTTGAAGGCCATTGAGGAGTGTAGTAGAGGAGTATCATACCTGTGCGGTGTGTGAATCCTCCAATGTGTTTGTGTTCTTGTGTTCTAATGTAATTGAGTCCTGTGTGTGTGTGTGTGTGTGTGTGTGTGTATTGGGTTCTATCGTACCTGTGTGGTGTGTGAATCCTCCTCTGTGTTTAGTCAGCATCAGGATCAACAGCAGAAGATTGAGAACAGCACTGAGAACTACAATAGAACTCAGGACTAGAACCACAGTTCCACAGAACTGCCCTGCTGGGACAGAGCACACACACACACACACACACACACACACACACACACACACACACACACACACACACACACACACACACACACACGCTGTAGATGGATTCAGTGGACCAAACATCTTTTGCAAGTCCTCATGAAATACAAAAAAAGCCACAAAGCATGAACTCACATACAGTGAAATACAACAGGCAAACACCTCATGAAATACTGTATTTTATAGAATGCTTCATTATTGCATAAAATCATGCTAGATAAAAAGGTCTTTGGTATGTTTTGCCCTTAGCGGTGCCTTCCAGGCAGTGCTGCCCTCAAAGCACTACTCCCCCCTACTTAGGGTTAGGATGAGGGTTGAGGTGGCTCATGTTTCCATGAGCTCAGTGGTGTTTTTTGCCCCCAATGGCACCTTCCCGCCTAAAAGGCACTACCTTAACCTTTACGCTAAACCTAGCCCCCTCGACCTACATTGGATTTCCCTTATGAATTGAATGTTTTTTCAACAAATTGGAAAATAAAACATTCAGTTCATAAGGAAATCCCTACTAAAGCACTGCAATAATTGTACATTAACAGAAATCTACCATCACCATTGCCATTGCAGTTTTATCACACACATACCATCATCTGTTGTCTCTGTAAGGTCGGTATCAGATTCATCTTCATAACCTGTGATTACAGACAGGATACACCTCATGAAATAATCATAGAAGACACACACACACACACACACACACACACACACACACACACACACACACACACACACACACACACACACACACACACACACACCTGTACACCAATGAACACCTTATGTACAAGTAATTATCATTGGAAAAAACAGAGATGAGACGGGAATATAGGGATGACTAACTACATGCAAATAAGGCACAATGTGATTCCACCTGGATGGAAACAGTTTAACTTTTTAAATCTATTCTAGTTCATATTCTATAGATTAACTCTTTAACACTATTGTAGTTAATATTCTATAGATTAACTCTTTAATTATATTTGCATTGGCCTGGCAGCATTACGTTTCATTCAACAGCTGGTCGGAGCACGTCAGTTGATTAGGTTCCTTTTTTTCAAAATGTATGGAAACACACACAGTTGTGAATATTATTGAGCCAATTTTTGTTAATGTGAATATGAAATGTGAATAAGTTTGATGGAAACCCAGCTACATGGAGCGAGTGACAGAGATAAAGAAATGTACATTACACCGTATCCTTACCTGTGACCGTTAGGTGTGTTACATTGTGGAAGTCCATGTAGCCGCCTGTATTCTTCCCACAGTAGTAGAGTCCAGAGTCAGACAAACTCACACTCCTAATCTCTAGAGTAGACATTTGGATGTGTGTGTCTACAGTCCACAGAAAGTTAGCGCTGTTAAAGCCATTGTAATATGTTCCAGTGGGCGGTTGTTGTGTGTCTTGTAAATGTGTCGCACGGTAATTTATAGTCAAAATGCAGACTGGAGGAGTCTGGTTTGTGTGCCTCAGCCAGATGAATGAGGTAAAGCCTTCAATGTTCACCCTATGAGAGCAGTTCATCTGGACTGACTGTCCCTCACGCACCACTACTGAGGTGGACATAGATAACACCGGCACAAGCAGACCTGAGAGCACACACATACACAAACACACACACACACACACACACACACACACATACATATATATACATGCAAAACAATTATTTTTCTTGATGTACTGTAATGTATACTATTATGCATGAGTTACGTAATTTTTGTACATAAGTTATATGTTACAGTAGTATACTATTACTCACCAGTCATGAAGAATATCTGACTAAAGAAAGAATACTCTGCCATGGTGTGTGTGTGTGTGTGTGTGTGTGTGTGCCTTAGGTCATGGAGTGCAGAGAAGCTTAGTAAATGGTCAACCCTTGATCACTGAGAGCGATTCTAAAGAGCCCCTACTGTATCATGTGGAGGCGTGGTTATTAACCAACCAATCAATCTCATTCTCTTTGCAGAGGACACACACAATCACACGATACACACATCGAGTACATTACTTCAGAGAGAGACATTTTGAACTTGATATACAGTGCTTGGCCTAAAGATGAAGATCACCATCATCTTTATTCAGTAAGGCCGGTATTCTCCCTGGTGTTTAAAAAAAAGAAAAGAAGACTGAGTCCCATATGTTTCAGCACTAAGCGCTTATTTAGCCTTAAGCACCTGGTAGAATAGTAGCCTAGTGTAAGAGCAAAAAATAACTATAGAAGTGTGCGTGCCAATCAAAGCGGAAGCAGATGCCCTGTGGCTGAGTCTAATTACAAATATGAGAACCTCCTCTTCTACATACTCTACTTTGATGCTAATATAATACACCAACTTCAACACTACTTCATGCGATGGTCTCTGCTGTATACACACACACACACACACACACACACACACACACACACACACACACACACTACTGTAAGTAAAGGTCTCTGCTGTACTCGACTACACACACACACACACACACACACACACACAGACATGCACACACTACTGTAAGTAAAGGTCTCTGCTGTACTCGACTACACACACACACACACACACACACACACACACAGACATGCACACACTACTGTAAGTAAAGGTCTCTGCTGTATACACACACACACACACACACACACACACAGACATGCACACACTACTGTAAGTAAAGGTCTCTGCTGTGCTTGACTACACATACACACACACTACTGTAAGTGAAGGCCTCTGCTATGCTTGAGCACACACACTCACTCACACACTGTGAAGGTCTCAGCTGTGCTTGACTACACACACACACTGTTTGAGTGACTCTAACCTCAGATTTTCTTTACTATTTTACAGTAGAATGTTAGTCTGGCTTCAGCTCACACACACCTCTCCAGTATCTTACACTCTCTCTCTCTCTCTCTCACACACACACACACACACACACACACACACACACACACACACACAGACACACACACAAACACACACACATACACACACATACACACACACACACACACACCAGTATGAGTCAGAGGTGGGCAGTTAATTTGGTTGAAGGGCTACATTGAGTTTTAGAAAATCAAGCACTAAAGACAGGACGTTACAGGTAACATGACCAACCAGGAAGATAGGCGGGAACAAAACCAGGAAGTAAATATAGATACTAGTGTAAGATGACATTTTATCATCACAGAGACTAAAAAGGCGGTAAATAGACTGAAAGGTGTTTATTTGTATAGTGCATTTCCTGATGCAAGTACAGTAGGCACTCAAAGACCTTCACATGAAGACAACAATTAGACAGAGGAAACACAAGCAGGTCCTGTGTAGGCTTTAGCATTTAACCATTTCAGTCTCAGTACCTGCCTGAGTTTATCTACTTGTTTAGCCAATATCTAAAGCTGTATGTTATTTGGAAATCCGAAGAGTTCTTCTTCAAGTCTGAACAAAATAAACACAAATGAGCAAGATGAACTTGATTCCGAGTTCTGGGCTCAAGTAGGCCTACTACAAGCCTGACCCGAAGTAATCGAAAGTTGACAAATGTAAGTCACTTTGGATAAAAACGTGTAGAACAAAAAAACTAATTTAATGTAACATTGTTTTACCTATTTATCTTATATCTTGTGTTTTATCTAGTAGTATAATAGACCCATGTGTCTGTGTTATCTGTGGAGAGTGTGTGTCTTCTCTCCTCTCTGGCTGTGTAGATCAGAGCTGCAGATTTCACCAAGTCCTGAAACACAGAAACAACATCTATAGGAGCTGGCAGAAGTGGACCATGAGGGGTTGTTGAACGTAACACAGTAAAATAACACAGTACTGTGATTCATCATAAGTGTGTGAATGAAACTGACCTGCTCTCCTGGACATGTGGAGGACACCAGGACCTGAATGAAGAACAGATAAGTGGTGTTGGTTGGTTGGTTGGTAGGTAGGTAGGTAGGGGAATGAAAGAATTTGACACAACAGATCAAACACGGACACAAAAGTGAACAAACAGTTTACGTTGAGTCAATAGAGCACTGACAGACACCAAAATAAAATTGACATTATTCCCTTGGTCAAAAAGTCTGATCAGTCCCTTTCAAATTTAGAAACACCTATACTATACCTGCACCCATACCTGTGTTGTGTCTGGTCAGCATCAGGATGAAAAACACCAGATTGAGAACAGCACTGAGAACCCCCAGGACTAGAACCACACTTACACACACACCACTGCACCACTGACCTGCAGAATACACACACACACACACACACACACACACACACACACACACATTGAGAACAGCACGCAGAACTGACCTACAGAATACACACACACACACACACACACACACACACACACACACACACACACACACACATTGAGAACAGCACGCAGAACTGACCTGCAGAACACACACACACACACACACACACACACACACACACACACACACACACACATACATTGAGAAGAGCACTGAGAAACCCCAGGACTAGAAGCACAGTTACGCACACACACCACTGCACAACTGATCTGCAGGAAGAATACACACACACACACACACACACACACACGTTTTTATGCATCCACACACACTAACTCACACAAACACACACACACACACACACACACACACTGTGGTGATAATAAGAGTTGGTAACTATAATTTTTTGTGATCACTACAAAATGGGTTGAAATATAGAGAATCTGATTTTTAAAGACATGCAGAAGTTGTTTGATGATGGAAGATTATGACCATAATGGTATTATATTTCATATTAGGAGAATCAAGTGGAATTTGACCATGCTATTTTCTGCATAAACAATATGAACTCTTTTCCAGAAATTTTAGAGGTGGAAAAACATCATTTACTTGCGTTTAGCCAGCAATAAATGCCTGCACTCTCTCTCTCTCTCTCTCTCTCACACACACACACACACACACACACACACACACACACACACATACTAGTACACAAAAAAGGCTTCTCACATCATCTCATTCTCCTTCTACAGATAAATATATAATATCATATTTTGACCTCTGCTTCTGGTGCTGTTTTTTTCTAGTTTTACACTCAACACAACACAGCAGTGTTGCCATTTCCAACACCTACCATCTTCCGCTGTGTCAGGTTCAACATCAGATTCATCTTCCATGGCTGTGAATAATCAAAGAGATATAGGGAGAATATTGAACACATGCTGAAATATCGTCCCAAGGTCCCAAATAGGAATCAAACACACAGACAGTGAAACAAAGAACAAAAGATGGGGATGTTAAAGGAAAAATCCTACGAGCTTCTAAGGTCTATTAGCATCATAGCGAGTGCATAGGTTGAGTTGGAATGAAAATCACGTCACGTCAATCAGATGTGTTTTGAGAAAGTTCGACTTTTGCTGTATTAGCCGAAAGCAGCTAACGCGGCAGAGAAAGGCTCATGCCTTTTTCTCGAAACAAAACACAAGTTTATAAACCCTTAGAAAGCTCCAAACAAAATTAAACTTCTGTAGTAGTGAGTACAGGGACCCTAGACCAAAAACCAAGGCCTAGTCCCATTACTATCACTTCACTATCACTTCCCCTCGATTTTGGCCCTAACACTCGGTTTGCGCGTTCATGTGTAAGTGTAGGGTGTCCCAATACTTTCGGGACCAAGGGATAGTGGCTTTCAGCCCTTCAAATCGCCCCTTCAAACGGAGGGAGGTCTGGTGCAGACTTCGAACGAAGTGAAGTTGAAGTGAAGATGAAATTACCCACGGTTCTTTGCGAACTCATGAGCTAAACAAAATGATTGAGTGTCGGTACCCGATCTCTGTCCTCAGCTCTGGATAAGAGCTTCAAAAATATAGCTACTATTGCAATTACGCATGTATATATATATTTTAATGTCGGGATATCTTAGTTTGATGTAAATTCAGTTGAATTCAGCACTGGTGTATCAAAACATGACTATTAACTCATTGACTGCCAGCCGTTTTAACAATAGAGCGTTCCATACTGCCAGAGGTTTTGGGGAATTTTGACTGTTTTTTAAAGAGCCACAGAATATTATGTGTTACGACTACATAAACAATGAAACTACCACAAGAAAGAGCAGACTCTCTTCTTTCACCAGAAAAAAAAGTTCGTTTCTACCCCTTTCCATTGCTTAGAAATCAGCAGGCGAACATAAGCTACTTTCTCCAAACACACCCGTTTTTTATCAAAAAAGGGAGAAAATTAGCGTTTTGTTTGACAACGTTAGTGTCTTGGATGCGCGTTTTTTTCGGTCTATTAGCACGTCAAACATCGGGAAAATGTCTTCCTTTGATAAGACCACAAAAACAACAGTAACAGGGGGCTTTTGGTAATAAAATAGACATTGTTGTAACAAGGTAAATATATGCTATTTACAGGCTGTGACAGCGAAAACTCAGTGATCAACAACTGGCTCGCAAATTCTTACCTGACCCGGAACTGTGAGCTAGCTGGGCACTGAAACAAGTCACAACTGCTATTTCCGTTTGCCCAAGGTTGATCTCCTTCATCTCCCACGATCGGAACACTACTCGAACTACTATGGCAGTGACACATACTCTGATCGAGTGTGAACTGCCTAAATTTCTCAGATTTACGTCTGCACTTTGCTAGCGGCATATTTAGCCATGTCATTAGCTTTCTCTACTTCTCCCTTGGCCATACCTATGAATCTATGCTCATCTCACATCCAAAGTGACACACTGCCACCCTCAGGATCAATTTGGAACAACAATTTTCGACGGAGAATTCTGATATTTACAGACAAGGTTCCCTAGGTCTTTCTGCAGCCCTCCCCATTAAAAAACGCAGTTGACGTCTAAAGACGTCATTGGCAGTGAACGGCAGTATTTCAGTTGACGTCTAAAGACGTCATTGGCAGTCAATGAGTTAAAAAGATCGATATTTTTCAAAGTGCGCGTCGGTACCCGATCTGTGTCCGAATGCACGAGCTGTGTCCCGTTGTCTCAGCTCTGGAAAAGAACTTCAAAAAGATAGCTACTGTTGCAATTAAGCATGTATACATATTTTTTAATGTCGGGATATCTTAGTTTGATGTAAATACAGTTGAATTCAGCACTGGTGTATCAAAACATGACTATTAAAAAGATCGATATTTTTCAAAGTGCGCAAATCTTTCAACAGAATTACCAGATCCTCACATGTGGGTGATTTTCTCAATGATAATTTGTGGATGACGGTTTTTGAACAGTTTATACCTGTTTAGAGCCTTATATCCGTTCAGTCGCGTAAAACAGGTGAAGACGTTTTTACGCAAGTGTTGTCCCATTTATTAGGGGAAGATTTGCACTTCTCACTACACAATCGAGGGGTGTCTCATCTTGGAGGGAACTCGAAAACGAGTGCTAGTGTTAGGGAAGAGAAATGGGACTGGGCCCAAGTGTCGCTTTTAAATCACCTTTTACAGTTAAGTTGGTGACATAAGAAATAAATATGACCATCAGTACTCCTCCCACAGGAATAGACTCCAGACACTTACCAGTCGTTACAATACAAAGAAGAAAAACGATTACCTGTGACAGTTAGGTGTGTGATATTGTGGAAGTCCATGTAGCCTCCTGAAGTCTTCCCACAGTAATAAAGTCCAGAGTCAGACACACTCACACTCCTGATCTCTAGAGAAGATAAGTCTACATTCCACAGCCTCCATAGAAAGTTTGTGCTGTTAAATCCATTGTGATGTATTCCAGTGGGCTTCAGAAATTCTGCTTTCTGCTTATTAGATCCATGGTAGTAGTTTATGGTCAGAATAGACACAGGAGCTGATTGGTTGGTTTGTCTCAGCCAGATAAATGAAGCATATCCATCAACATCCCCCAACGTCTGACTGCAGTTCATCTGAACAGACTGACCCTCATGCACCACCACTGAAGTGGACATGGAGAACACAGCTACAAGTACACCTATTACACACACACACACACACACACACACACACACACACACACACACACACACACATACATAGACACTTGTCTTTAAAGGGATTATCCTGAGAGAATCAAGCTATTCAAGCAGTTCAACTACATTTCTGAATTTAGATTTGCCCCTACCCAGGCCTTCAACTCAAGTACTCATGATTTCCATTTTGTGTTCTAACGTTATGCACTAATTCTGTGCACTATTCTATGTATACAGTATTCTATGAGTACTTTTTCATGCCCTCTTCAACATTTTCAACATCAACATTATTCAAAATATTTCAGTATTTTCCTTGATTGCGTACAGATCTGATATAGCTATGCAATATAATCACATATACTGCGCTAAAGGGTACATTGGCACTAACTCGGATCCTGAAACTATTTATTTAGTAGCTATTACTCACCCGTCCTGTAAAACATCAGGCTGTATAAGAAGCATCGCACCATTGTGTGTGTCTGTGTGTGATTGTGTGTGTGCACTCGTGTACATCAAGTCGCAGAGTGGAAAGATACTTGACTGGAGACGTCTTTTGATCATTGAGCGAGTGACATCAGTGGTGGTCTGACTACATGAGGAGACGTGGTTATACACCAAGCCCTTCCCCCTAGTTTCATCCTGTAAGCAGACAACACACAGTTAAGACCGGTTTTAGGAATAGACGAACTAGGCGATCGCAATACATGCAATAGCTGTTTGCGTGTATTTCTAGAAAAGAGGGAGCAAAACTCAAATCTGGTCTAACGCAGAGAAAAGGCCACAACCTTCCCTGCATGCAGAAATTAAGTTTGGAGTTTGTGCTAGGGTTAATTGTATATTATGTACTGTGATGGTGATATAATAATGGATTCAGATAGAAACAGAGCTATACTTAATACCAATGGATCTCAAATATGTTCTAGACATCCAGACACACAATCAGTCATTAAAGCGTACTAGTCAGAGTGAATTGATTCTGTCAGTTACTATCTACACCTTGCCTGTACTGGCATTCGCCAAACAAGTGATATTTAGTCTGGAGACCCACCTATTGCTTTTCTCGTAGCGGAAGCGTCGTTTACGATTATCCAGACCTGATTATTGGGTGCTACGAATATCTATCATAGCGTCTGTACATAGCTCAGAGCCAATACCAGAACCAACATGTGACGTAAAATGCAATCGAGGGCCTTGCTAGTCCCTTTTTGTTCTGTGATAGGATACCGAAAGCAGGCAAGAAAGTTGGCCAAGGTTACCATGCTGCTTTGCAGAATGAAAAAGAAACACACACACACATAGACATGCACACACACACACTGACTGGTATACAGTGGAAATCTTCAACTCTAGATGACCTTTTAAAAGCCAGTCACACACACAAAATCACACACGCACACACACCTTTCTCTGAAACACATACCTCCACCTAGACAGGAAACCAAGATGCACACTCTCTCCCTCTTTCAGAAACACACACACACACACAATACATGTATACATCAGACATGTACGCATCCACATACACACAGCACTCTCATACACACACTATAAAATGAAGCAGGACACAACACAGAAAAGTAGATTAGTTTTGTTCATTGATACAAAAATGTTGCAGTAAAAAGCTACCCAATACAAGTGGGGTCGTTTTTACAGACAGGTTGGCATGGTTTTGAATTTTGTATTTTGTATGTTTCAGGAAGTCCATCTCATCTGGATTTTGTTTCCAAGCAGTACATCAAGCAGTTTCATTTTCCAAGGCATACAGTACTGTATGGCTGATCTTACCTTGCAAGTGTGTGTGTGTGTATGTGTGTGTGTGTGTGTGTGTGTGTGTGTGTGTGTTTCATCATTCTTCCTATAAGTTGTCATTTTTCAGTCTCATACAAAGATATCCAGCGCATATCCCAGTTTACTGAGTGTGGTGCAGGAATTGTGTGTGTGTGTGTGTGTAATGTGATGTGTGTGTGTATGTAATGTGGTGTGTGTGTGTGTGTGTGTGTGTGTGTGTAATGTGGTGTGTGTGTGTGTGTGTGTGTGTAATGTGGTGTGTGTGTGTGTGTGTAATGTGATGTGTGTGTGTGTGTAATGTGGTGTGTGTGTAATGTGGTGTGTGTGTGTGTGTAATGTGGTGTGTGTGTGTGTGTGTAATGTGGTGTGTGTGTAATGTGGTGTGTGTGTGTGTGTGTGTAATGTGGCGTGTGTGTGTGTGTGTAATGTGTGTGTGTGTGTGTGTAATGTGGTGTGTGTGTGTAAAGTGGTGTGTGTGTAATGTGGTGTGTGTTTGTGTAATGTGGTGTGTGTGTGTGTGTGTGTAATGTGGCGTGTGTGTGTGTGTGTGTGTAATGTGGTGTGTGTGTAATGTGGTGTGTGTGTGTAATGTGGTGTGTGTTTGTGTAATGTGGTGTGTGTGTGTGTGTGTGTAATGTGGTGTGTGTGTGTGTGTGTGTATGTGGTGTGTGTGTGTGTGTGTGTGTGTGTAATGTGGTGTGTGTGTAATGTGTGTGTGTGTGTGTGTGTGTATGTAATGTGGTGTGTGTGAGTGTGTAATGTGATGTGTGTGTGTATAATGTGATGTGTGTGTGTGTGTGAGTGTGTAATGTGATGTGTGTGTGTGTATAATGTGATGTGTGCTGTCAGGAACTGGATCCTCCCCATCCCTCCCAGGCAGCAGGTTCAGCACCATGGACAGAGAACTGGAGTACACACACACACACACACACACACACACACACACACACACACACACACACACACACACACACACATATGCATACAGGACTTTTAACATGGCCACAATGTAGGTGTAAAAGCTTATCCAAAGAGCGGGAAAATACGGGTGAACTTGATGTGTTGGGCGTTGATTGGGTCGATTTTCTTGACCTGAAAGATTGTTATATGTGATATGTGATTTGGCTTTATCCGCCTCTTATGGGTCAATATTGATGTTATGTTAGCAAAACAAAATCCTAATGGCTCTGGTATACTCCCGCGCACCTAGCGTACCACGTAGTGCGTGACGAGATTTGCGTCATCTTTGCGACCCGTGCATGTATGCGCGGACCTCCTTCATTTTATCACCGCATGCAAATTGCCGCGTGCGCATCACACACTCACCCCCGTGTGTGTCCATTCAACTAGTGGCAGCATATATGATGTGTGTGTGTGTGTCCATTCATCTAGAAGTAGCATAACTGACGTGTGTGTGTGTGTGTGTATGTGTCTATTCATCCAGTATCAGTAAAAAAGATTATTATGTGTGTGTGTGTGTGTGTGTGTGTGTGTGTGTGTGTGTGTGTGTGTGTGTGTGTGCATTCATCTAGTGGCAGCATAAATGACGTGTGGGTTGTCAGTCTGGAAGTTGCTCCTCCTCTTCTTCTTGGCAGAGAAACTCAGAGCTGCATAGTTCATAGAGTCTGAATCCTGAGTCTGAAACAGAAAACACAAAACACACAGTAATCAATGCAGCATGTTCTACATACTGCAGTACTGCAGGCTTATTGTTTCAGTAGATATATCATAATTAGGGCTTTTTAATTCCACACATAGGCTATAAATGATTTAAACACACACTCACTTGTACAGGTGGTGACAGTGATTGTTCATTAGGGCCTGGATGAGACGATGTTTACATAAATAATGAAACATTAAACATTAGAACTCATGTTTTTGGAAAACAGGTGGAATTAAAGAATTCGTAACAACACAGACCGAATGTAAATGC
>JAODXP020008109.1:50000-62500 GCA_027497455.2 Sardinella longiceps | reverse complement strand
CATGAAGCCATGGAGCTTGCGATTACAAACAAAAATGGACAGCGACATTCAGAATAGACGGATGGAGGTATTAAAGGAATTATCTGGAGGGAATCAACACTTAGCCCTAATGTTTTATAGTGCCAAGCGCTATTGATAGCCACCTGCAATCACTGAATTTCATGCAACGCAGACTGAGATAGCGAAACGGTTAAATCGGTTAGGTTTCGTTTCTGAGGTGCCTCATTCAGTTAGTGTTTTGTGCCTTTTCGCAAACTTGGTCTACGGTGCACGAAATTCCATCATTGTGGTGGCTTTCAATAGCGCTTAGCAGTATAAAACAGCAGGGCTATGTGTTGATTCACTCCAGATTATACCTTTAAAGGACAGAAATATGGACGTAGGGATAGGTAGGGTAGGAATAGGCCTTTAGCTGGCTATTGTTTTGAGGTTAGATAGATTGCTGACAGACACTTTCCAAATCACATTAGTCCAAAACATATTCTTAGATTACAACAATGGGATCTTTAGATTGGGTACACCTCGCTAACTTTGCAAAAGCAGTTGAGAGAAAAAGTCAAACTAAATGTATTTAACATATTATGGAGCTTGGTTGAGTGTTTTTCCACTAGATAGATTAGCTGCAGTCCATTGTGGTGTTGCTAGGATATCAAAGATGTGTGCTGTGACGTAGCAACTCTGTCCTCGAGCTCTCAGCTAACAGTTAGCTTAGCTTTATAACATTCTGATTGTCAACAGTTTGCTGACAGACACATTCGAACTGCATCATACATATTCTTAGTTTACAACAGATATTTTAGATTTTACAGGTAAAACTTCTCTCTAACTTTGTAAAAACATTTGAGGTAAAGGTCAAACTTAATGTATTTAACCAGCTACGGAGCTTTACAAACTGCTAATACTAGGCCTACTTTCAGCTATTGTAGATTAGCACTAGTCCATTGTGCTAGGATGACAACAGAGGTGAGTGTAGCAAAGTAGTGACACAGCACTATTAATTCTTTACCTGTGGAAAAAATAACTGATACTTGGATATAATTAAACTTTATTATTCAACTTTAGGTAACACTTTATATTAAGACACACATATTCACTATTAATTAGCTGTTTACTAACATGTATATTAGTAGCAAACTAGCTATTTATTACTCATTATAAAACACTAATTAATACTTTATTATGCAATACTTCTTCTACCCATAATAGACCATTAACTAAGAATTTCCCTGTATAAGTTCCTAATTACCCCTTATTAATAGCTAGTAAGTGTTGTTGCATATGAATTATGATCTAAATAAGCATGGGTCAGTACAGAGCTTGTAAAGGGGTGGTAACACAAGAGCAGTTATACACCGCTATAATACTGGTCTACTCATATGGAATTAGATACAAAACCACAAGGGATAATACTGTACAAATTACTCATAATTAAGTCTTTGTAATGCAGAATATGTTCCCTATTCTAAAGTTATGTCTGTTAATTGTGAATTAAATGTGAACAGACACAACTTTAGAATAGGGTACATATTCTGCATTACAAAGACTTAATTATGAGTAATTTGTACAGTATTATCCCTTGTGGTTTTGTATCTATTTCCATATGAGTAGACCAGTATTATAGGAGTGAATAACTGCTCTTGTGTTACCACCCCTTTACAAGCCCCGTACTGACCCATGCTTATTTAGATCATAATTCATATGCAACAACTTACTTACTAGCTATTAATAAGGGGTAATTAGGAGCTTATACAGGGGAAATTCTTAGTTAATGATCTATTATGGGTAGAAGAAGTCTTGAAGAATAAAGTATTAATTAGTGTTTTGTAATGAGTAGGCTCTAGGCCCAATAGAGACACGTACAACATACATTTCATAAAAAATAAGATAGTAAAGAGAAAACAATCAGTAATGCGTAAGCATATAAAAACATACTATCAGTCATGACAGTCTTAAAAGGCAAGTAGCACCAAACTGGTCCAAGCACCAGCCGAGTAGCGGCACCTGGTTTGGTTTGTGGTGATGAAAAAGAGGTAGCCTAATATACATCCACAGCACTCAGCCCACAGCACCATAGGTAACATTGGAGGAGCTATACAGTCTCCTTTACTTGTATTCTTACACTCTTACTCTCATTCTGTCACTCTGTCTCACACACTTTCTTCCTTTTATTTCTTTCTCACTCATTCTCTCCCATACTCTAGAGAGACAGAGGTAACTACTGTAACTCATTTGAGGTCAAAGCAGTTTGCCATTTATAACTTTTCTTCACACAAACAAAAGTTTTTATTTTCGAAACCTCGGGCTGAGCAGAAAAAATCACACACACACACACACGTTTTGTTTTCAGAACCTCATCAGTTCTGAACACAATCACATACACACACACACACACACACACAAAGAGAGTGAAAGTTTTGAAGAGTTCACAGTCATGATGTGTTTTTTTTTTTAATTATTGCCTGGTCTAACTCCACCCCCTTGTATGAAAGCCGTTGCAGACACACACACACACACTGTGTATTACCTGGTCTGACCCCCTCCCAGAGCGTCCTGCCTGTGGTTTAACTTCAAAGCACCTCAGCTCATCACACACACACACCTCAATCTTGAGCTCCTCGCACCTCTGCACTCTGGTGTCTGGCCACGGTGCTGTTGCATTTAACTGCACACACACACACACATACACACACACACACACACACACACACACACACACACACACACACGCTCACACAGACACACACACAGACTCGCTTGCATGAGTTGCTTGGTGTTGATAAACAGGATGTTGCCTTGAGGTTTTGACCTGTACCCTTTCACACCCACCCTTTCCGCAGATGAGACAGAGATGAGCGTGTGTGTGTGTGTGTTTGTTTTTGCATAAAGGTGTGTATGTGTACGTATGTTAGAATAGACCACCACGCGTCCAAACATAAGTCCAGAAGGCCAGCAGAATCCCATGTTAATTCAGCCATAGAGGGAGGTCACTGTAACACCCAGTCTGGGTCCTGCTGTCTGCTACACAAATAGTTTGCACCTCCACACGCCACTGTCCAAATGACCTGAAACCCACTGAGCTGCAACGGGTTTCAGGGGAAATTTGCAATGTCATGCACAGCAGGCCATTTTTTTGTAACTGCCGCTTGACAGTTCTAACGTGCACCTCAGCCTGGCCCTTCACAACATACAGGCAACTACACTGACATGCATGAGAGATAATTTCACCCTCCTCTAGCATGACACATCAGACTGGCTCCTGCTGTCTGTATGTTTAACACATACTGTTTGTACGGGGCCCCAGTCATAGAGGGAGTTTAACACACACAGCCTAGGTCCTGCTGTTTGCATGGGGCCCCAGTCATAGAGGGAGTTTAACACACACAGACTAGCTCCTGCTGTTTGCATGGGGCCCCAGTCATAGAGGGAGTTTAACACACACAGACTAGCTCCTGCTGTTTGCATGAGGGAGGGATGGTGGGGTCTGTAACACACACAGACTGGCTCCTGCTGTCTGCTTGGTGCTTCAGGCCCTTTCCTGTCTCAGCCACACTGGTGCTGTGAGCAAAGCTTAAGGCTCCTCTGACAAATGCAACATAGTCAGGGCTGGACTGGGACCAAGAAGTGGCCCAGGCATTTTTGGCCAATGCGGCCCATCATGGTTTTATTCAATATTAACTCCATGGCAAGCTAAAACAACACTGTAAATTGGACACATTACATGAAGATGAGAGATTTAATTGGACTAAAATATCCTACAAGAAAAATATGAGTAAATGTAAATGATGACAGCCCGGCCCAAAAATGACTGTCGGCCCACCGGGCATTGCCCTGTATGCCCTATGGCCAGTCCATGCCTGAACATAGTTGAACTGAGTGGCACTGCTTGGCAAAATACACTGAAAGGCATTTTTATTGCAAGTATAAACATATAAACAATAAACATCCCAGAGTATAAACACATAGTTTTTGTTGTTGTTGTTGTTGTTGTTGTTTTCCATTTTTTAAAGTCTAACATCTGGCAAAATATAAGACCCATGTGTCTGTGTTATCTGTGGAGAGTGTGTGTCTTCTCTCCTCTCTGACTGTGTAGCTCAGACCTGCAGATTTCACTAAGTCCTGAAACACAGAAACAGACAGTAGAGATCAATTAGGATGCTGTAACCAGAAGAATGCTGTTACTAAGAGACCAGACAATGTTGTTACTAAGAGACCAGAGGATGCTGTTACTACTGTAAGAGACCAGAGGATGCTGTTGCTAAGAGACCAGAGGATGCTGTTACTAGAACAGAGGATGCTGTTACAAGGAGACCAGAGGATGCTGTTGCTAGCAGACCAGCTAGGATGCTGTTACTAAGAGGCCAGAGGATGCTGTTACTAGGAGACCAGAGGATGCTGTTGCTAAGAGACCAGAGGATGCTGTTACTAGGAGACCAGAGGATGCTATTACTTGGAGATAAGAGGATGCTATAACCACAAGCTTTATAGGCGATCAAATATGATAAAAGGTTGCTGTGTGGAACTTGTGTATAATAATGTGACTCATCAATGAACGAATGGAACTCACCTGCTCTCCTGGACATGAGGGGGAGCACCAGGATCTGAATGAAGAACAGACAAAACAGGAGTAGATATTATTAGTTTGATGAAATATTTAAAAATGTAACAGTTTAATAGACTACCTCAAAGTGTCTGAAAGGCCTTGGACCTCAGAGTGTTAGTGAGCTGAATTACTTGTAGGACGCTATTAATGTGAGACAAAGTTGCTTTGAGGCATGCTGATAAAATACAATGCTCTACTGGATGTATTTCCAACGCACCTCTGGTCAGGATCAGGATGAAGAGTAGCAGACTGAGAACAATAAGGAGAACCCCCAGGACTAGAACCACAGCTCCACACACACCACTGAAGAACTGACCTAGGGAGAGAGAACACACCTCGCCATTTCATTCTATTGAGTTCTGGAATTGGGCGAGTGTTCCATCAAATAATCAGTGGAATCCACCGCCTTGTTTAGGGTCACGCTTCCGGCTTTACAGGTGAATCCCTCACAAAATGCTGAAAGTAGCGGCCTTTCTTACTGGTTTCACTTTGTCACAAAGATCGTTTCTTGCCATCAACAGTATAGAAGGGAAAGGGCTTGTAACAACTAGTTCATTTTCCTGCGTAAATTTGCTCCATGAGGCTAATAATGTAGTACCGATTATTATGTATTTTCAATGGAAAGTGTGTAAGTGGGAAGCAAAACATTTTAGAAACATAATTTGAGTGTGGTTGAGTAGTTTTAGAAAAGCAATTTGAGTGTGGTGATTATGCTGTTTTTACCATGGTTTCTAACGGCACACTGCTATGCGTCATGCATAACAACACCCATGGTAAAACCAGCGTAACCCCCATGGCGTATTGTTTACTATACATAGTGCAGCACAATACAGTATCTATACATCAATATACAACAATATAAGTAAGGGATAACAGCCACCGAGGTGTCCCGATATGAGAAAATAACGGACGAGGCGAAGGCGAAGAACAGTCCATATGCAATACAAAGGCACTGTACACACAACTCATATACTGTATATGACATATCTCATTAGTGTGAGATATGGTAAAATAAGGGACAAATAAAACAAAGTAAAATAAATAAATAAAATAAAAGTGTGTTCCTCTGAACACACACACACACACACACACACGGTCACATACCATCGTCTTCAGGTTCTGACTCAGCATGCTCCTCTTGAGCTGTGAAGACACACACTGGTCAAAGAGCCATAGTAGCACAGGAGTTTGTGAGCCACACACACACACACACACACACACACACATACACACACACACATACACACGCACACTAAGTGAAATAAAGCATTAAAGCTTTTAGTGATTACCTGGGACATTTACGTACAGTATGTGGCACACACACACACACACACACACACACACACAGTAAAGTAATGTGTAATGTGTACCTGTGACGTTCAGGTATGTGGCGTTGCCAAAGAGCATGTAGTTGTTAAAAGCCCCTGATACAGTCCCACAGTAGTAGAGTCCAGAGTCAGACACACTCACACTCCTCATCTCTAACATAGACGTCACACTGTTTGCTGTAGCGTTCAAGTGTCTGCTGCTAAATCCCTTACAGAAGTTGATCTGAGAGGTTTTGGTCTTCTGGTTGAATTCAATGACGAGCACACAGACTGGAGCTGATTGGTTGGTTTGTCTGAGCCAGACGACGGCAATGAAACCCTGATCAGCACCTGGGGCGCCATGGTTACAGTTCATCTGGACAGACTCACCAACACACACCTCCACTGCTGAGATACACCTGAAGAACACACACAAAAACACACCTGCAGGCACACACACACACACATTCATGCACACACGCAATCACGCATACACACACACACACACACACACACACACAATTACGGCCATAGACACAATAAGAGTTGAGCACCATGCATGATACAATCCTGCCTAAATCAAAAAGTATAAAAGTGAAGTAGACATGCACGTCCATGTATTAAATTAATAGGCTATACATCAATTGCTTAATATATTGATAGTGCTCACCTGTTGAGTAGACAAGTATCCCATACATGAAGCCTCTAACCATGGTGTGTGTGTGTGTGTGTGTGTGTGTGTGTGTGTGTGTGTGTAGAGAGAGAGAGGTGGCGATTAACTGATGAAGTGAGCTGAAGAGAAATGTGGCCGTTTTATATGTGATGGGGGAGGAGTCATGTGGTCTTTGGTATTTTTTGCCCTCAACTGTGCCTTCCAGGCAGCGCTGCCTTCAAGGCACGACTCCCCTCAGTTTAGGGGTTAGGATGAGGGTTGAGTAGCCTAGACTCTAGACGTACCCCTAGCGGTAGCAAATTTGAATTTGCACAGAGGATACGTCTAGAGGCCACTGATAGAAACCCGTTGTAGCCTTCCTCTGGTGGCGGATAACCAATCACAGTGCGGTATGTGTACAGGAAATCGTAAGGCGGGCTTTGTACGATGACGACAGCCCTGCTCAAACCAGAGCGGAATCGTCTTTGGCTTTAGTTTTGGACGAATTGCACTTGTCATTTTCTTTGAAAGTGAAACAAGAAAGTGCACTGAAGTTTTTCGTTCTGAAAAAGATGTCTTTGCCGTGTTACCGACGGGCTACGGGAAAAGTTTGATATACCAGCTGGTACCACTGGCCAGAACGCTAGCCTATTACGTGGAGAGGCAGTTTGAAAGACAACGCAATCACCCGCCCCTCCATTGCGGTACAGTCTATCAGTGGTCTTCAGACTATACATTCTTATGATATAGTCTGGCGTGTCAGGCTAAGGGTTGAGGGGGTTAGGGTTAGGAATAAGGTAAGGGTAGTGCCTTTTAGGCTGTGCTGCCTGGAAGGTGCCGTTGGGGGCAAAAAACACCACTGATCGAGTCAGATATGACGACTTTCAGATGTGTGTGCGGACGTCTAAAAGCTGAAGGAGATCTAAACCGGGGCGTTAACACGACACACATCCACCCACTTCATCTTTATTTCTGACCAAGATCACACACACACACACACACACACACACACACACACACACACACACACACCTAATTTTGAGGTGTACTTAGTTGTGTGTCTTGACATCATCAGTAATTTTGCATGAAACCAGGGAGCTTAAGATTACAAAATGGGTCAGCGATACTCAGATTAGACGGATGGAGGTCTTAAGGGACTGACATATGGACGTAGGGACCCGTAGGGGTAGGAATGGGCCTTTAGCTTGCTAACTTTTTGAGGGTAGATTGCTGACAGACACCTTCCAAATCACAGTAGGCCTAAAACAACTAAATGTATTTAACCAACTATGGAGCTTGGTTGAGTTTTATCCACTAGATAGATTAGTAGTGGTCCATGTGGCATTGCTAGGACAACAGAGGACTTTTTCAGGCGTCTCACCTAAGAGCATGAGTGCCGTGCACATTCTTTTCTTTAATTCTTTTCTTTAATTCGAGTTCTCGTCATACACATAGTCACCGTATCGCGCAAATCAATCGTCCAAGATCAGAGGTTTGCAAAGCTGATACTCGCGCTTAGGTGTGTTACAGTTCGATGACGTCAGAAACTAGATGTACCGCATTGCGGTACAAAATATGACTGGCGCTCAGTTCTGCACATTCTCTGCCCTGTGTGTGTGTGTGTGTGTGTGTGGGTGTGAGACAGTAGGCCTATCATCCCAAACCAGTAACCCTTCGCTTAATAGCACCATCTACAGGTCGATGGTTGTACAGTCATTAAATGTACATATAAATTCATTTATTTTATAGCCCCCCATGGATGAAATTCCACAAAACTTGACATATTCCCACAAGATGTCAGGTTCATCATACACATTAAATTTGGTGTAGTTCATAACATCTGATAAAAGACACGGGCAATTAAAGCCAGGAGGGCAACAGAAGCGTGTGCAGTACTGTAGCAACACAGCACTACTTTTTAACCTGTGGAAAAACAAACTGGTCCTTGGATAATTGACAAGTAGCTCCAAACTGGTACAAGCACCAGCCGAGAAGCGGCACCTGGTTTGTGGTGGTGAAAAAGAGGTAGGTATACACCCACAGCACCATGGGTCACGTAGTGGCATACTGCTATGCTACATGTGCTACATGCTGCTTGTCCCCCAGCACACAGTGCAGCACACACTACTGCTTCCCACAAGTAATTAACTGCAGGTGCTCTACTAGGCTGAGCTCCAGACACTACTCCCCAGGCTGAGAGGCAGCAAGACCCACCCTTTCCGCAGATGAGATAGAGATGAGCGTGTGTGTTTGTTTGTACATAAAGGTGCGTATGTGTACTTATGTTAGGATTAGTGGCAGTAATAGACCACCACGCATACAAACATCAGCACAGAAGTGCCAGCGGAATCCCATGTTAATTCAGCCATAGAGGGAGGTCACTGTAACACCCAGCCTGGGTCCTGCTGTCTGCTTAATGAGCAGTTAGCAGCTTCAGGCACCACTGTCCAAATGACCTGAAACCCACTGGGCTGCAACGGGTTTCAGGGGAAATGTGCACAGGAGGCCATTTTTAGTAACCACAGTACAACAGTCCTGATGCGCCGCGAGACAGTGTATGTTTTTGAGCGTTCTACAAATAAAACTGAAATTGAATTGAATGCACACATCAGCCTGACCGTTCTCAACATACAGGCTGACATGCATGAGAGGTTATTTCACCCTCCTCTAGCATGACACATCAGACTAGCTTTTGCTGTCTGCTTAATGCTTCTGTCATAGAAGGAGGGAGGATACTGTTGCACACACTGTCTGGCTCCTGCTGTCTGCTTGGTGCTTCAGGCTCTTTCCTGTTTCAACCACACTGGTGCTGTGAGCAAAGCTTATGACTCCTCTGACAAAAAAATATAGTTGAACTTCTCTGACAAAAAAACACAGTTGGGCTGCTGTGGCACTGCTTAGCAAAACACACTGATTTAGATTTGGATATGAAGACATTTTTATATCATGTACAAACAAACTTGGATATAAGGACATTATAAGTATAAACAAATAGACAACCAACATTCCTGCATATATATATATATAAAAAAAAAATCCTATCTAACATTTGGCAAAATATAAGACCCATGTGTCTGTGTGATCTGGGTCAAGGGTTGATCTTCTCTCCTCTCTGGCTGTGTAGATCAGACCTGCAGATTTCACCATGGCTGATTCCTGCAACACAGAAACATACAGTACAAGATCAATTAGAGGATGCTGTAACCACAAGGATGCTGTTACTTGGAGGCCTAAGGGTGCAGTTACTAAGAGACCAGAAAAGGCTGTAACTACAGGATGATGTAACCAAGAGCTTTAGACATTCAAATAAAACAAATAAAAGGTTGCTGTTTGGAACTTGTGTATGATAATGTGACTCATCAGTAGATGAATGAAGCTGACCTGCTCTCCTGGACTTGAGGAGGGAGAACCAGGATCTGAATAGGAACAGACAGAACAAGAGTGTCTGCAGTTAAATTAAATACTTAAAAATGTCACA
This sequence comes from Sardinella longiceps, assembly GCA_027497455.2. Classification (NCBI taxonomy): domain Eukaryota; kingdom Metazoa; phylum Chordata; class Actinopteri; order Clupeiformes; family Clupeidae; genus Sardinella; species Sardinella longiceps. The sequence continues at coordinate 52,463 of JAODXP020008109.1, read as the reverse complement.
GTTTAACAGATTGCCTCAGAGTGCCTGTAAGGCCTTGGGCCTCAGTGTTACTAACTAAAACTAAATTGGCCTACTATTGGTGCACTGGTGTGACATTCTGTGTTCGAAATTTTATAATAAATGCTGCATACTGCTTCAGTATACACTGTGTACTGCATGCTACAATGTAGTAAGCCATAAATGAGATTTTCTTGTAGTATACTATACAATCATGTGACCAACAAAGGCCTATCAGCTATAAGCTCAAGTTTGAAGCTTGCTTCCCTCGCTAGCTCTTCCATGAGTGGTGCCTGTGGGCTTGTGCATTCACACAAGAAATTGTCTCTGCGGTGTTCTGCGCAAACCGGCTGCCCGAGCTCTGTATTCAAAATCTATGGACACCGCGCAAGTCCCGCTTACCGCGCTGAAAACGCTTGGAAAAATAGAACTCCTTTCTATTTCAAAAAAGCAGCGCGGGAGCTGCAGGGTTCACCGCTCAGAAACCGGACAGGAGCCACGCAGAAGCGCGTGCAGTCTGAATGACCTAACCTGTTAACATGTATTCTAAATGAAATCGCCCCAAAACTGTGTGTTTGTGTGTGAATCAGCCGTAAGATACAGTACCTTTATGTCTGGTCAGAATCAGGATGAGAAGTAGCAGACTGAGAACAGCAACGAGAACCCCCAGGACTAGAACCACAGTTCCACACACACCACTGAAGAAATCATCTGCTGGAAGACAACACACACACATACTATAAATATACATTGTGGACAAAATTATGTTGTATGTCATATGGACGACATTCACATGTACACACACACACACACACACAGTGATCAAATCCGAACCGAGCCTGTGATGTATGATAATTGTGTCCGAGTCAGACCGAACACCGAATCAAACTCTTTTGCTCTGCTAATGACACACATAGCCTACATCTTTGTGTGGAAAGTCCGGTTTCCTCAATCAACTTCAGGGAGCGTATCACACACATGCACTTATAGGAGACTGTATACTCGCGCGCACAGGGCTTTCAGAGCAACTAGTGACTGGGCCCAGTCAAGTTGGCAAACTTCAATCAATAACATGAGCCTATTTAAATGATGTAGCCCTAGGCTAACGCTAATTTGGTGGTAGCCTAAGATAGTAAAGTTCAATTTTATCCGCTAGCTCACCTTTCATTAAAGTAGCTCCATCTCCGTTTCTCTCCCTCGCTTTCTCTACTAGAGAGAGAGAGAGACTTTATTAATCCCCAGGGGGGAAATTGAATGCCACCTGGTCATACACACAACACATAACAGGAAGACAGGACAAATACATAATAAATAAGAGCTAAGAAATAAATAAAAACAGTCCATCATAAAAACACACAAAGAATCTCCACAACATTATAAAACCATTCAAACCATTAAAAAAAAGTCACTCAGCAGCTGTTATTAAAAATTCTGATAGCTGCAGGAATAAAAGATCTTCTAAACCTTTCGGTGGAGCACCTAGGTAAAAGAAGCCTTTGACTCCTGCCACTTTTTGTAATCAAGCTGAACAGTGGGTGGTCGTCCATGCTCAGAATTAGCCATCTCTTTGTTGTTTATTCTCCAAACATCAACACGAAAAAAAGTTATTTTCGTTGTTATGCTGGATGTCTGTAGATCTGATCATATACTTAGATTACAGGACCTCCAGATGGCAGGGATAGCTTGTAAAACCCCTAAACCAATGCAATGAGAATATAGCTTTCTTGTGTACCTGTGTCCAGTCACTCCGTAATAAGTGGGATGGACCAGATACAAAATAATGCAAACAATATATTTTATGTGCGCGCACAGACACACACACATGCACACACACACACACACACACATAAACCTCTGCTGTGCTGTGCAATGCTGAAATCGCCTAGTGTGTCTGAGTTACGGTCTTCTGTCTTTGAGTGATTGAGAAGTTTTAAGTCACAAGTCAGTTTTTCTAGTCTCTTTCATGCTCTTTCGTCTGCATTTGGGTTCTACCCTAACCTCTAATGTGACATAGGCTGTCTCTGAAGTCATATTAGGCTCCAATACAGAGTTGTGTGGAACATATTTTGATACAGTAGATTCAACATTCAATCATTTGTGTTTGTGACATGCATGTATGTTCAGGTACAAAGAGCAGTAAAATGTAGATTGTGACTAAACTTTTTTTTCTGTTTCTGCTCAAGCAAAGAGTCATTAAGAATAAATAGACAGAGAGATAGATTGTGGTATAATGAGAATAAATACAATTTACAACATTGCACAAATAAACAAATAGATAAACACACATTTTCTCGCACACACACAGAAGAGTAGGTAAAGACTACTACCTTTGACATCAATGTGAAAGAAATGCTTACCTGTAACGGTTAGGTGTGTGACATTATTGAAGAACATGTAGTTCCGAAGAGCCCCTGTTTGAGTCCCACAGTAGTAAAGTCCAGAGTCAGACACACTCACACTATTAAT
>JAODXP020008109.1:0-40000 GCA_027497455.2 Sardinella longiceps | reverse complement strand
ATGTGAAAAAAAAATGTATATATACATGTATGTATGTATGTATGTATAAAATACAATAAAATACAGACTACATCAAGCTATTTTTTAAATCTGGTTTTCATGTGATACGAGGTCTATCACAAAATTTGATGTCAATGTATGTTGGTTTCAAGGTAAAAATGCTTCGGTCATTGACCAAACACCAAAATTGTAAACAAAATAAACACACAACAGGAGGGTTAACGCCAATGGATAGTCCCATTTAAAGATAAATAAATAAATACTAATGACTACCAGGTTCTAAATTTAAAAAAAAAATTGTAAGAAAACAATCTCTTAGCTTTAATGAAAAGGCAATTTTTTCTAGCTTGATTTGTTTGCATTAAAAATATTACATTGTAACATTGTATTCGTGACCTTACATATTTCTGTTGAGGATGAATCAGAAATATTCCCTCTCGGGAAATATTCTCATATAATGACTGGCGGAAAATATATTATCCCTTATATATACTTATTGTTAATACACATACTCTTGACCTGTGTACTTTTACTGACATAGTCATCCCAATATACATGTACATACTGTATACTCTAGTTCCTAGTGTACTTCTGATGAAGTACTCTTACCAGACTCTCCTGTGCAGGTGGAGACCTTGTTTGGGTTCCTGGACCTGGACAAGAAATGTTTAATGATTAAACAGAGATTTTATATTTCCATAATGACTCCAGTGGATTTTACACTACTGAAACCCACACCTGTGTGTGGTGTGTTCTAATGTACCTCTGTGTGTGTGTGTGTGTGTGTGTGTGTGTGTGTGTGTGTGTGTGTGTGTGTGTGTGTGTGTGTGTGAGTGTGGTGTGTTCTAATGTACCTGAGTTTGATTTGATTTGATTTATATGACCAACTGAGATTTAGAATAAAAGAACATGCTACAGATCATAGACTGCACCATCTCTTTCAGCAGGATTACAGAAAAACTCCCTGAGGCTTATTTCCATTGCAAGAGAGATAGATGGCAACAGACACGAATGGTAGTCGTGTGTGTGGTGAAAGCCACATGTGTTTGTGTTCTAATGTATCTGAATTGTGTGTGTGTGTGTGTGTGTGTGTGTGTGTGTGTGTGTGTGTGTGTGTGTGTGTGTGTGTGTGTGTTGTGCTCTATTAAGTACCTGAGTTGTGTGTGTGTCCTCCTCTGCATCTGGTCAGGATCAGGATTATAAACACCAGATTGAGAACAGCACTGAGAACCCCCAGGACTAGAACCACACTTACACACACACCACTGCACAACTGACCTGCAGAATACACACACACACACACACACACACACACACACACACACATATTGAGAGCAGCACTGAGGACCCCCAAGACTAGAATCACAGTTACACACAACACTGCACAACCGATCTGCACGAAGACAACACACACACACACACACACACACACACACACACACACACACACACACACACACACACACACACACACTGAGAACAGCACTGAGAACCCCCAGAACAAGAACCACAGTTACACACACACCACTGCACAACTAAACTGCAGGAAGAGAACACACACACACACACACACACACACACAGATTGAGAGCAGCACTGAGAACCTCCAGGACTAGAATTACAGTTGCACACACACCACTGAAGAACTGATCTGCAGGAAGAACCATAGTGGATAGAAGAAAAGATAAGATGTACTGTGAGCTTCAAACACACACACACACACACACACACACACACACATACACAAACACGCACACATCATCGTCATCATTTGTGCCATTTCCCAAAGTAATAAACCATGTCAACATCATATGAAAATTACCTGATGTACCAACAGTGATCAATAATAACCTTGTGAGATCATTTGATTCTGAAAATAGCCCAGATTGCATATCATCCCTGGATAACGTCCTGTTACCTTAATTGTGGATGTAACCCTGTTGTAATTTATAAAAAGTTTCTTCCAAATGTGTAAATGTCAATGCAGATCGCCCTATTTTCAGTTATTCCCAACTTGATGCATGATGAGAACGCTCTCTCTCATGCACACACACACATACAGTACACACACACACACACACACACACACACACACTCACACAAACATACCATCTTTCTTCAGCTGTTGAGTTGGGTTGGGTTGATCATCTACAGAAGATGTGGTAAAAACACTGTTGTAATTATGTTGCTTTAATTACTATTACTGAACCAGTAAATGGTAAACACGTGCGCACACAGACACACACAGACACACAGACACACACACACACACACACACACACACACACACACACACACACACACACACACACACACACACACACACAATAATATAATTACCTCTGACGTTCAGGTATGTAGCGTTGCCAAAGTTCATGTAGTTGTGTAAATCTGAAGCTGATACAGTCCCACAGTAGTAGAGTCCAGTGTCAGACACACTCACACTATTAATCTCTAGAGTAGACTTTAAGCTGTTTAAAGTAGCGGTTATATTTCTGCTCTTAAATCCATCACAGAGGTACACATTGTTAATGGAGGGTTTCTTGAACCGAATGCTGAGCACACACACTGGAGATGAGTGGTGTGTTTGTTTCAGCCAGACGAGTGTGTTATAGGAGTGTGTGCTCATGCCTAGGCCATGGAAACACTTCATCTGGACCGACTGACCAACACACACCTCCACTGAGCTGGACACGGAGAACACAACCACTAGTACACCTGAGACACAAACACACACACACACACAAATACAAGACACACACAATTAAATGTGTATTATTTTAAACGATCACAGTAAAATGATAAAAAAGTACAGAATAGAATAATTACTCACCTGTACAATAAACAAGAAGTCTAGAGCTCCATCGTGCCATGGTGTGTGTGTGTTTGAGTGTGTGTGTGTGCGCACGTGTGTGTGTCCTCTGAGAGCGACGTCTCTTGGCGACAAAGTGCGATGTAGAGTCTGTGTCGATTTAATATTAGATGTGGGAGGAGTTAGTTTTACAGAGGGGTGGCGAAGGCCAAGATAGACGAGCAAATTAGATGAAAAGAGAGACAGACAGACAGAGAGACAGACAGACAGCGTGTGGTGGGCATAGCTGCCAGACATGCGACTGAGAGGAGTTTAAAAATCTCAATCATCCCTTGTCTTCAGCTACATTAGATGCAAACAATACCATAGGACTGCTATGAGAAGCCTGGTGTGGGCATAGCTGCCAGACATGCGACTGAGAGGGGTTTAAAAATCTCAGCTACATTAGATGCAAACAATACCATAGGACTGCTATGAGAAGCCTGGTGTGGGCATAGCTGCCAGGCGCACTACAGAGAGGGGCTTAAAAAAGATGACATCAATCCCTCTGTCTTCAGCTATGCACATCATTAAATGCCCTCAATGGTGTAGTATAGGACCCGCTTGTGTAGTTCCTGCCGTTCCCCTGACCTGAGCTTCTTGCCTTTCAGCCCTATTGTAAACACATATGGTGTCCATAACACAGACACACACAGACATGGGTTTCAAGCTTATTCCAGATTGTGTGTCCTGATTGTTGAACATTTGAGAGTAGTTGAGATTGTGTGTACAGCAGTCGTTGTGAATAGAGTGGTCATTTCTAATAAAGCAACGTTACTGGTAAGTCCGGGGGAAGGAAACTGGCCCCTCATACATCACTTCCTGTGCCAAGACTTAAAAAACATTGTGTGTGTGTGTATGGGTGCGTGCGTGCGTGATTGTATGTGTGTGTGTGTGCGTGCGTGCGCGTGTGTGTGCGAGTGAGAGATCAGAGGGAGTGTTTTCTGTGGGCATGAGGGTTGTGTGTGTGTGTGTGTGTGTGCATGTGTGTGCGTGCGTGTGTGTGTGCATGCATGTGTGCGCTAGTTGGGGTGATTATTTCTGAGAAGTGCTTGTAGACAGTGGAAAATGTTCTACTTCTGTACCATGTGACAGCACTGTCACACCTTAGCCACAGAAACACTCACACACACACACACACAAATGTTCCTCAGGTCTACAGTAGTGCTATATTTAGACATAAGCGTTTAACTGCCCCTGTAGCATTTACACAAACACACTCACACATTCACACACACACACACACACACACACACACACACTCACACACACACACACACACACACACACACACACACACACACACACACACACACACACACACACTGAAACAAAACTAGACATCTCTCCTATCACCAGTGTAAATGTGTGTCCTGGGACCTCATTCCCACCTCAACCTGTGCTGTTTGCTGTGTGTGAATACATAAACACACACTGTGATATGTTAAGAGGTTAGAGCTAGTTGATTCTCTAATGCCCATGTAGCATTTGTGACCTCTACACAAACTGCTAGACAGACACCTGGACTATATAACTAGTTGAACTACCAGTTATCTATTAATTTCATGCACAGCACAACTGGGCAGTCAAGTTGTGTGTTGGTGCTGCATAAGACAACATAATGCGTTTGTACTTTGCCTGGCACTTGAACAAAAATACATTTGCAACAGTAAACATGTTTGAGAACAAGGAGAGTAAATATCTTCTAGTCTATTTAGGCCGACTGAGTGTGTGTGTTTGTGTGTGTGTTTCTGAGTAGCAATCAATTAGGTATAAGGTCTATGTGTTACTAGACTGGGATTAGGGTTAGTTTAGGGTTACAGAGTTAGGCATATTAAGGCTAGGGTAGGATTAGCTGCTGTGTGGTTAGCATTGAAATGATATGAAGTTCCAATGAGAGATTCCAGTTCTGATTTCCCATATTAATTATTTATTAAAGAGCGTAAAAATTAAGATAAAACAAATCCTTTGGTTACAATGGAGATGAGACAAGCAATTACTGACAGTTGATGTTGAGAATTTTCATATGAACATAAAAAATCAAACAATAAACATTTAGAGACATTTGATCATCTGGTGGCAGAGTATAAGACATTATCAGTTAACATTTAGATCATCTGGTGGCAGAGTATAAGACATTATCAGTCTGGAAGTTGCTCCTCCTCTTCTTCTTGGCAGAGAAACTCAGAGCTGCATAGTTCATTGGATCTGAACTCTGTTAGAATACACAGAGATAGAGAGTGAGAGAGTACACACACACACACACACACACACACACACACACACACACACACACACACACACACACACCAAACACAAACATACACAAAAGAGTTCAATTGTGTGTGAGTGCACATACGATTGGGTGCATTGATGGAAGTGGCAGCAGCAGCCATCATTATGATAAGCAAGAACACACACACACTCCGACTGGCAATGCTGAATAAGAACTCACAAGACATACAGTCATGCCGTCTCAAAGGCAAGGAAAAATATATTTACTGTATACATTAGAGCAGTTCATTGTTCTTTACACAGAAAAATAAGTGCATAAAAATGGTATGAGTAAACGGCTGAAAAGTATAGGTTAAAAATTAATAAGACTAAGGAAATGAAAATAATAATAAATAATTAAAAATGACACAGTAATATAGTGCTGTCAGTTTTACACGTTAACAACGGCGTTAATGCAAAGCCATTTTAACGCTGTCAATTAATTCAATGCGAGATTAACGCACTTGACCTGCTATAGTCTAAATATAGAATGTGAAAAAAGTATTTCCACCATTCCAACACCTCCCAACGTTTCAGTATTTCCTGTGTTTGTATTACTTGAAGTAGGCCTACTGCTAATGCCTACAAACACACACACACTCACACACGGGTGAAGATGCTTCTGCTCTGCTGTGTCTGCTGCTCTGAAGCCTGAGTTCAGTAGGCTATAGATAGTTCCGATGTCAGTGAAAAATATTTTACCGACGCAATCGTTGACGTTAACTCGCATGTTCGATATTTAGATTGTTAATTAGCAAGAGGATTATTGATGTCACTTGGAAATCTCCTCCTTTGAACTGAATAATAATTTCAAAATTGCAGAGCTGTTTTAATATTTTCTGTTGCAGAGGTAGAAGCCACCATTCTAGAATATTACTGTTACTATTACTTTACATTTCATAACAGTAGGATGAAATAACAAAAAATGTGTTTGGTAAAATTTGTTATAAAATATGGTTGAGACCTCGGGTTCCAGGCATGAGAGTGACATGGAAACATAAAAACACACACACACACACACACACACACACACACACACACACACACAGAGAGAGACAGAGAGACAGACAGACAGACACACACAGACAGACAGGCAGACAGACACACACACACACACAAACACACACACACAATTATAGATAGATAGATAGATAGATAGATAGATAGATGTTATGTTTCCATGTCATTCTAAAGTCATGAAACTTAGGTAGAAAATACATTTCACCAAACGCTGTTGCAGTAGTCTGTCTTCTCTATGTCTTTATTTAGCTGAAGTAAGGTCTTGTCAAACTCACCTGGTCAGGTATTGCTGGTGATTGATGAGCAGAGGCACCGGGGACTAGAAGGGGAAACGGAGAAAACACAATGTAGCAATTTAAAAATGTGTTAAAAAATTTCGTCTGTATATTGTCTGTTATGCAGACGAAATTTTCGACGACAACAACAAAAATAAATAATTATAGCTATTCTTTCAGATGCAATGGTTTCAAATAGACATGTAATTGCATGTGGCAAAATATAGGAGTCCAAAAGTGTTTTTCTGTAGTTCTACTGATGCCCAAGGGAAGTGTCTTATCAAAGACAAGTTTATTTTTGTCGCAAACTTTTCCACTGACCCTCTGGCAATATGCTGCAGACCCCTGGGGGTTTTAAAAAACTGTGTTGTAAAGTACCTGTGTTGTGTGTGCGTCCATTTCTTCGTCTGGTCAGTATCAGGATCAAAAGCACCAGATTGAGAACAGCACTGAGAACTACAATAGAACTCAGGACTAGAACCACAATTACACTATCCCAACTGCAGGACTGCCCTGTAAGAAGATAGTGCACACACACACACACACACACACACACACACACACACACACACACACACACACACACAAAATCAACTCATAAAAAATATCTACACACAGGAGGCAAGTACGCACAATAGTACAATATAATTTCTACAATATTTTTACAGCCTTCATAACAGAATTAGAAGGGAAAATGAAAGGGTTTGTCTTTAAAACCTATGAACCTAAAAAATCTACACACACACACACACACACACACACACACATACCATTCTCCTCTGTTGTGTCTGAATTTTCAGCGTTGGAGTCACCTACAGAATGGATGTCTAGTCAGAGACATAAAAGACACAACGTCAGAGTCAAAGACAAAAGGGAGAGAGAATATGTGTGAATTAAGTTAATGTTAAATGATGACTGTACCTGTGACAGTTAAGTAGGTGATGTTGTAGAAGTGCATTTGACCATCTGCAGTCCTCGCACAGTAATAAACTCCAGAGTCAGACACATTGGCACTCCTGATCTCTAATGTACATTCCTTTGTGTTTTTGTCTACACTCCACATAACATCAGTCTCTTTGAAGCCATTATAATACACTACAGTGGTCTCCTTTTTTAATGGCTTGTCGATCTTACCTACTATGGCAAGTTCTTTGTCATAGTAGTTGATGGTCATAATAGCCACAGGAGGAGTTTGGCTGGTGTGTCTGAGCCACAGAAACGAGTCGAAGCCAAACACAGTCTCAGTTTGAGAGCAGCTCATCTGGACCGATTGACCCTCACGCACCACCACTGAGGTGGACATGGACATGGAGAAGACAGCCACCAGCACACCTGGCAAACATACAAACATATGCAAAGAGTGTTTGATTAAGTCTTACACCATGCTTGATAAAATATTTTGTAAAATAAAGACAACATACAGTAACCTTGTGAACATAGAAAGAAAAATGTTGGCTGTGTTGTAATGATAACACTTACCGTAACATCTCAAGCTGAAAAGATGACGCTCTGCCATGGCGTGAGTGCGTTTATGTGCAACAGGTTGTTGTTCAGTTAGCAGTGATTGCTCAATGTGTATCTTTGATATGTGATCTACTTTACATGATGAAGAGGCGTGGTTATCGCTACCTCCCTCCCTGTCTCGACCTATTATCAGATCACACACACACACACACACACACACACACACACACACACACACACACACTCATGTCTCATATCATCTTCACCATCATCATCATCATCATCATCACCCAGTGACCAAATTCAGCCAGTCCCCAAACAGGTCCAGTGGGGAACAATGCTCTGTCTGAAGTGGGAGTGGCCAAGCCATAGCTCACTTCCTGTCTCATGAGATGACGTGTCAAAAGGATGAAGAAGACAGGAACAGCGAGGAGAGAAATAAATGAGGGAAAGAAAGAGATGAGAGAGAAAAGCAGAAGAAAAGAGGTTTGAATATGAAGTCTGATAATTTATCACAGGCCGCTGGCACAAAACATTCCTTCATTCATTTTTTTTCAGCATAGTAATACCAACTAGCACAAATAAAGCCTGATGGGAAATGTATTTTGCTAGTTGTTTTGGAACATCAACAGACACCACTAAAGACCCAGTGAGCAGAAAATCTTTAATAAATGTTTGACGTAGTTTTAAGGACATTATCGGACATGCACAAAGCAAGCCATGCATTCGGAAGCAGCAGGGGATATTATATAGCCGAATATCAGAGACAGCACCAATCGTCAAAACTGTGGTATCGATGATTCAATTTCATCCGAGACACTCCAGAAAAGGGAGTGCTAAAAAGTGAACTAAGATAGTAACAAAGTAAAAATACTTAAGTACTGGTGTGGAGTATCATACTTTACTTGAGTTGTTAAAAATCTGTCAACATTTACTTTTACTTTATTACATTTCCTGAGACAACTTCATTACATTTCCTGAGACAATTCCATACTTTTACTACATAATCAATTGGCAGTACAAACTGAAATTGCATTTAGTGGTCAATTGAGTGACTGCAACAAGGTTTTACACTAGAGATTTTGTCAATTTGACAATTTGTCAGTGAACAAGTGCAAACAAATTCTTCTTTAAATTCAATCAATCAATCGACCTATTGTTCAAGGTCACTGAAAGCCCTCAGGGAAAAGAATGAAAAACAATTAAACATAAATTTTACTTGTACTTCTACCCTTCTACCCAAGTACTTTTTTTGAGGGGTATCTGTACTTTTATTCAAGTGGGACTTTTGGATACTTCATACAACACTGGTGGTACGTGCTGTACATTATCTCACAGATACATTCACACACACATTGCACATGCACTGTGACACACACACACACACACACACACACACACACACACACACACACACACACACAACACACACACACACACACACACACACACACACACACACACACTTTATTTATAGCTTGGAGGCCTGTGAACATTGTTCTACTGTGGGAAATTAGTCTGACGCTCTGACCTCATTTCTGGCTTTGAACACACACTGACTGAACCTCCCCTAGCCCCCATGAGCTGTGGCAACTGACTACAGGAAGCTAAGAACACCCCCAACCACACACACACACACACACACACACACACACACACATACACACACACACACACACACACTTCCACCACCATAGATACTTTCATCACTTTCCCTCTCTTTAGACACCTACACCTACAGTACATATAGATGAGCGTCACATACTGTGGTGCATTGATGCACTGTGAGGAGACACATCACTTAACTAAATGGATCTATTGGAATCAATGGATATCTGAACATTAATTTACATAGGGCCTTGCACTTTATAATCCAAAATTAACTCCCCAAAGGAAGGCATCTCCAACATGGCTGCCGAGTGAACTGACTTGCCATAAAAGGACTTCGGCGTATGAACATGTGACCTGCACCCCATAAGACTCAACAACCGGGATCTGCCTGGACTTGAACCCCTGACTTTCCACATCACAGGTTCACATTTGCAGGAGAAGAATGTGAGTTTTAAGCGATGTGGAGATCAATGGGAAAATATGAATTTACTTGACGTTTGGGCTCAGAAAATGCTGGGAGAAATTCCATGGACAGATAGATGGAGGAGATGAGTCTGAAATATGGGAGAGTCAGAGTGTTGGCAGCTATGTGCCTCTAGCACTTCTCAAACGGAGGCGAACTACTGTATGAATATGGTGATTAAGGTGAGTATTGTGCTATTGAACCATCTATGAATGATTACACACACACACACACACACACACACACACACACACACACACACACACACACACACACAGGTTCAGCACCATGGACAGTATATCCTATCTGCAGGGAAAAATGCTGCGGTCCTTAAACATGTTTTGAGAAGTAAGCAGGACTTAAGTTGGTGTGAAAGTCAGAGCGGAACCAAATGAGATACTAAGGACAACGATAGTGGCAACGATACACTTGGTCTTACAGCATAATATGTAGCCGTTGCTGGTCCACTACTGCACACTGGGTCTCAAGAACCCGCCACACTGCGCCAGCTACAACAAATCCCTTGTTAGACATGTGGGAGTCGAGACTCTATAACTCACTGAACCAAATGCCCAGGCTTCTAACGTCAGCAGTTATAATAAAAGGCTCCAGAGGAAATAGATTTGTCAGCAGTTAGGTGTATCACTTGTGACACAGAGTTATTTAACAACTAATGGCAATTGCATATCCCGACGGAGGAGACGAGGTCTTTGTAATTGCATCTAACTTCCTGTGATGTGAGATAATTGCCTTTTGGTTAGACATTTACAGGTATGCATTTAACAGACGTTTTTATCCAAAGTGACTTACAAAAAGAGGTTTATAAATTAAGCTACAACGCAATGCAAGTAAATGTATTCATACAAAGAGAGGCATGGGCTAAGAGAGGCATGGGCTAAGGGGCTGTTTATGATCAGGAAGAGTTGGGTCTTCAAAATTTTCTTGAAGGTGGAGAGAGTGTCTGCTGCTCCAGTAGTCTTGGGAAGGGTATTCCACTTGTGAAACAAAGGCTTGAAAAAAGAAAAGCCTGGATTGATCTGTGTGAGGTGTATTGTATGCACTAATGGTTCGTACACAAACTTTCTTGACATTTAAAAAAAAAAAATAGTTCAGTCCTTTAGCATTTAGCCATTCACTGCATTATTATCAGTCTCAGAGTTGCTCCTCCTCCTCTTCTTCGTAGAGAAACTCAGAGCTGCATAGGTCAGAGAGTCTGAATCCAGAGTCTGAAAACACACACACACACACACACACACACACACACACACACCTCTACTGTAAGTACAGTATTATCCACTGTAGTAGGAGACTCTCTCTTTCTCTCTCTCTCTCTCTCTCTCTCTCACACACACACACACACACACACACACACACACACACACACACACACACACACACACACATAGACAGAGCTGCTGTTCCTTAGAGACAACGCTGCGTTAAACTCACCTGGTCAGGTGAAAATGGTTTCTGATGAGCAGATGTATCGGGGGCTAATAGCGGGAAAGAATACTATAATATAATATAATATAACATAATATAATATAATATAATATAATATAATATAATATAATATAATATAATATAATATAATATAATATAATAAATAAATAAATAAAGTAACTATCATTTCTCTAATGTAAACGAACACAGTAGTTATTGTTTATTCATCATAAAAGTGTGTTGATTCATATGAATTACCATCCTAATGTGCTCTTGTAGGTATGGGACCTATCAGGAATATTCTCTTTCAATATATAAAACAATAAAAATGTGAAATAAGTGGTGTTCTAACTTCTAAAGTACCGAGTTGTTTGTATGTGTGCTGTGTTGTGTTGTGTTGTGTTGTGTTGTGCTGTGTCGTGTTGTGTGTGTGTGTTGTGTTGTGTTGTGTTGTGTTGTGTTATGTTGTGCTGCGTTGTGTTGTGTTGTGTTGTGTTGTGTTGTGTCGTGTCGTGCTGCTGTGTTGTGCTGGTGCAGTTTCTCCTCGATCTGTCAGGATCAGGATGAAAAACACCAGATTGAGAACAGCACTGAGAACCCCCAGGACTAGAACCACACTTACACACACACCACTGAACAACTGACCTGCAGGAAGAATACACACACACACACACACACACACACACACACACACACACACACACACACACACACACACACACACACACACACACACACACACACACACACACACACACACACACACACACACATTGAGAACAGCACTGAGAACCCCCAGGACTAGAACCACACTTACACACACACCACTGCACAACTGACCTGCAGGAAGAATACACACACACACACACACACACACACACACACACACACACACACACACACACACACACACACACACGGGTAGCACATCACTGCACAGCCTGATAGCATCTCTCTCTCTCTCTCTCTCTCTCGTCTCTCTCTTACGGTGGTCAGGGGATGAACCTTGTGATATGGACAAAGAGAGGTGGATATTTGTGTTGTGGCCCTCCCGGACCACCATACTCTCACACACAGAGACACACGCACTCTGCTCTCTCTCTCTCTCTCTCTCTCTCTCTCTCTCTCTCTCTCTCTCTCTCTCTACACACACACACACACACACACACACACACACACAGAACACACACACACACACACACACACATACCATCTTCCCTCGGTTTTGTGGGTTCATCATGGACAAAATCTACAGAAGATTTGGTATAACACACAGATGTAATATGTTAATAGTTGTTCATTCTTAATACAGTGTTATTTCAAACAAAGCCTGGTACACACACACACACACACACACAAACAAACAAACACACACACACACACACACACACACACACACACACACACACACACACACACATACACACAGTTTCACATGTCTGTGGGTTCAGCATCCACACAGCCAGAAAATGTGGAGAACAAACTGTAAGAGTGCTAGTAGTGACAGCAGTACAGGAGTTTAAAGTAACCGGGAAATAAAACATGCAAATACACATACACACATTCCCTTGTTTTATTCTGGAATATCATGTTAAATACTGAACCAATGGATGGCACAGAGACAGACAGAGAGAGAGAGACAGAGAGAGAGAAATAGAGATAGAAAGAAAGAGAGGGAGAGACAAAGAGAGAGAGAGAGAGAAAGTGTGTGTGTGTGTGTGTGTGTGTGTGTGTGTGTGTGTGTGTGTGTGTGTGTGAGACAAAGTACTGATTACCTGTGACGTTCAGGTATGTGGCGTTGCCAAAGAGCATGTAGTTATTAATATCCCCTGATACAGTTCCACAATAATAAAGTCCAGAGTCAGACACACTCACACTATTAATCTGTAGAGTAGACTTTACGCTGTTTAAAGTAGCGGTTATATTTCTGCTCTTAAATCCATCACAGAGATACACATTGTTAATGGAGGGTTTCTTGAACCGAATGCTGAGCACACACACTGGAGATGAGTGGTGTGTTTGTTTCAGCCAGACGAGTGTGTTATACGAGTGTGTGCTCATGCCTACGCCATGGAAACACTTCATCTGGGCCACCTGACCAACATGCACCATCACTGAGCTGGACACGGAGAACACAACCACTATAATGGACAGAGAGAGAGAGAGAGAGAGAGAGAAATACATTTATGTTTATTATTTAAAGTGATCACAGTAAAAAATATAAAACATTTTCAGCATTTAGAACACACACACATGCACACACGCACGCACAAACACACAAGTACGTATAGATTACCTACTTACCTTTGCAGTACACCAGGAGCCTTAAGCTCAGAGCCATGGTGTGTGTGTGTGTGTGGTGAAGACAGCGAATGTAGAGATGTACATGTAGGTTCAGGTTTACTATGTCATGAGGAAGGAGGGTTTGAGTTTTTCTGTGTGGGCCCAGGAGGAGGAAAATGAGGTGAAAAGAGAGGCTTTAACTTGAGGGAGGAGCTGTGATGAAAAGATGAGACATTTTTCCACACACACACATACACACACACACACACACACGTCACGTAACCTTCAATTCCACCTCGTCCGACTATATGTGCACACACACACACACACACACACACACACACACACACACACACACACACACACACACACTCATATAAACCACACTCACGTTAACCACACTAATGCATGTCCAGACCAGAACTAGTAGAGTGGTGTCACTTCTCTTTCTGAGGGATCTTGATTGTGTGTCCGGATTCTTACTATAGAAATTGAACTGGAGTAGCCAGCAGTGTTGGGAGTAATGAGTTACAAAAATAACTAATTACTGTAATGCATTGCTTTTTGTGGTAACTTGGTAATGTAAGGCATTACAGAAACAAAAATGGTAATATTTTACTCAGTACAATTGTCAGTAATTCAAGTTATAATCCATTTTTAACTTGGAATGAAGTGGTCTTTTTTTCCTTCATACAAATTAGCCAAAAATCACTGAGAGGTCAGCAAGGGTAAAATGTCTGCTGTGCCAGAATTAATGTAGAACTTTACAGTCTCCACTTGTCATTCTCAACATTAATAACGAATTAGTGAAGGTCATAGGCTAATGGAGGGCCCGAGGAGTAACTTAAATGTAATGCAACAGTAGTGTAACGCGTGTGTGTGTGTGTGTGTGTGTGTGTGTGCTGTTAGTGTGATGTTTCACTTTGTAACGCATGTGTGTGTGTGTGTGCTGTTAGTGTGATGTTTCACTTTGAGAAGCGCATGTTGACAGTGGAAAATGTTTTGCTTTTGTACTGTGTGACTCATACGTCATTTTACATTGAATGTGTATGGAAACCAATGCAGACAGACACACACATAAACCACAAACTCTCACACACATACACACATATGCTCACAATCTCACAAACCCACACACACACATTACAGAGGCCCACTTCAAGCGCGCACACACTCACACACACACACACGCAAATGGGTATAAATGCAGACTCCTCCCATACCACTGCTCCATCATGGCTGACAGATAGATACAGACAGGAAGTCTGGTTAACGCCCCTAAAATATGTAGGTGGAGTCGGGGGGAAAACCTACATTTGCATTGACTCCACCCACTAATTTTGGAGTTGTTTTCCCCCACAGGGGACACAAGGAGCTGATTTTGTGTGTGTGCCCAGACTTGCCGTCTCTATCTATGCATGGACCTTGCAGAGAGTCTATTGAGATTGTGATTGTGCTCTGGTCTACTCAGGGGTGACTGACTGTGTATGTGTGTGTCTGAGTAGTTAGGCTCTATATCAGAGAGAGTGGCCAGCAGCCAGACCAATGGTACCCTGTCTCAGCTGAATAGCTGAAGCTAAGCAGGTGTGGGCTTGGTTAGTACCTGGATGGGAGACCTCTGGGGAAAACTGGGTTGCTGCTGGAAGTGGTGTTGGTGGGCGGCCAGTAGGTGGCTCTCTTCCCGCTGGCCTAAGATCAATCCCAATGCCCCAGTGCAGTGACGGGGACACTGTGCTGTAGGAGAGGCCGTCTTTCGGATGAGACGTTAAACCGAGGTCCTGACTCTCAGTGGTCATAAAAGATCCCACGACACTTGTCGCAAAGAGTAGGGGTTTCCCCGGTGTCCTGGCTAAAGTCCCAACCTGGCTAATTCAATCTGGCCCCCTAATCATCCCCCACTGTAATTGGCTCATTCAGTAATTCCCTCACTCTCCACCTCAAGCTAGTGTGTGGTGAGCGTTCTGGCGCATAATGGCTGCCGTGCATCACCCAGGTGGGTGCTACACATTGGTGGTGGTCGGTGAGGTCCCCCTTCCACTGTAAAGCGCCTTGGGTGTCTTGAAAAGCGCTATAGAACTGTAAGGTATTATTGTCACAGGTGGACTTAGTTCTTCCTGGTTCCAAACATGCATTTGTCATTAGAGCCTTATTTGTGCAGATTTGATGTATTATTGTGTTTGCTGTGTGAACATCATTTTTACTGAATTGTAGTGGGTTTTTACTGTGTGATTTCAATGTGTGCATAATCTTTGTAGTGGATTTTACAGCCATTGTCTTTCTGCTCTATTTGACTGCTGCTTTTGGACCAACCTGGCAATCCACTTCCTGTTTCCCTAAAATGCCCATATTTGGAGTGCCCCTCTTCCCCCTGCCTTGTTGGCTTGACTGTTTGATTGGAACTTGTTGAGTTGCTCCGCCTATTTGTCCATATTTGGTCAGAACTTCCTGTGACAGACTAATGAGTGAATGAGAACAGATTATTGCTTCTGCTTGACTGGTTATGGTTGCAATTAGTAGCTGATGACCTAATGACTGGCCACGCCCTGGTAACAGGATATAAAAAGCCAGTCTTTGTGAGGAACTGGGAGCTGCTGGATCGAGAACACCCTTGCTGTCTGCCCGCTGCTGCCCTGCTTGCTGTTTGCCGCCGCCGCTGCTTGTACAACGCACTCAATTTTCTCCTTAAAGGGCCGTATTTGTTTGCTACCTGGGCGTGAGTGTTTTTGTCACTATTTTTCTCCTGTGGTGCCTAAGTGTTTGTGTTTCACTCCAAATCCAGAGGCCCAGGCTCCAGCCCCCTGTTGAACGTCGGTGTGTTCTATTCCACTCAACGCTCGCTACTGCAGCTTAAAGGGCCGTAACTAACACTCTGCTTCCGAACGTCTGCTTGTGCTGTATGCTTTCTGTGGAACATCTATTCACTCTTGGGTTTCTCTCCAGCTTCCTGCTTGTTGTGTGGTCTCCGGAGTCGGCGCCGTCCTGAGGACTGTGTGACTACACGTGAACCTCTCAACGCTCGCTACTGCTGCCTGAAGGGCCGTAACTATACAGACTCAACCCAGTATTGTGTGCCTGTGCTCCCTGCTTCTGTGGTCTTAGAGTGCTCATGTCTGGTGTTTCCTTTTAGCCTCCGGCCAACCTGTTGTGTATCCCAGACTGCTCCTGAAGACTGCCCGGACCCCGTGCTTTCTTCCCACGCCTACTGCTGCTTGGAGAACCGTAACTACCGCTGCTGGTCTGACGACTACCGATGCCCCCGTGCCGAACGTGACCCTTTCCACTGCTCTGAAGGACTGTCTGAGAGGCGAGCAGGGGACGAGCAACTTTAGTTGAAGCTTTGGCTTAAAGAGACTGGCACCTTGGACTATTCTCCTTTTAATGATTGCAGTCACTTTTATATGTTAATTTATAGGCTAAAATAAAATATATTGGTTTTGCATAAATTTGGCTGTCTAGTGCTCTAGTCTATAGAGGGTTATGGTGAAAAGTGTGTGTGTGTGCAGGCCATGGAGCACGGCTCAGAGAACCAGCACCTTTGCCTTGACTGACTGAGTGTACAGGCCTTGATGTAGTTTCCACATATGCTGAACGATTAAAACACACAGTTATCAGAGTTCAGAGGGGTCTGTGTGTGTGTCCTGGTTCCTGTGTGTGTGTGTCATGGTTCCTGTTTGTGTTTCTTGCCTGTGTGTGTGTGTCCTGGTTCCTGTGTGTGTGGGCCAGGGTGTACTTGCTCAGAGAATCAGAGAAACTTTTTACCTACTGACTGACAGGATTGCTGCTAGGCCTTGATGTAGTTTCCCCAGAGGGGCTAATGGCATAACTACTAGAACAGGGTTGTGTGTTAGAATTAGGTTTTGCTATGGTTAGTATTGTGTTAGTTAAGTTTTGGCTCATGACCTAACTAGTGTAGTAGTACGGGGTTGTGGGTTAGAATTAGGTTTTGTTATGGTTAGAATTGGGTTGGGATACAGTGAAGTTTTGGCTCATGTCATAATTAGTGTACAGTAGTAGAACAGGGTTGTGGGGTTAGAATTGGGTCGAGGTGCAGTTTACAGGATAGAGAAGTTTTGGTTTGTTTACTACACATGATTCCAGTAAACTCATTTATTATCATTAAATAGTACCAAAAACATTTTGCTGTGGAGATGACTCATACACAGATCATAAATTTTATATCCCCATAATCTATCCAGAAATAAATGTGTTACTATCATCAAGTGCCCCTGTTCTATTAGCCTGCTGGTTATACTGTGGCCATCTAAATAGTCTGTAGTCCTGTCTTATTTATTTTATTTTGTGTTTTATTTTATACCTTTTTAATATACTTGCCCAGGGACCACAGGTGCGAATTAGCATTGATGCTACAACCTGGCGCATGACATGTTCTCCTGTGTTTCAGGATAAATGTTTATTGTGCACTGTCCCTGCTTTTTTCAAATAAACAGATTTTCCATTCCATTCCATTCCATTATCTGCTGGCACAGTATAAAGCATGATCAGCCTGGAATTCAGTGGCATAATAAATTGTGTGTGTGTGAGGTGTGTGTGTGTGTGTGTGTGTCCGTTCATCTAGTGGAAGCATAAATGACGTGTGGGTTGTCAGTCTGGAAGTTGCTCCTCCTCTTCTTCTTGGCAGAGAATCTCAGAGCTGCATAGTTCATAGAGTCTGAATCCTGAGTCTGATAAACACACACACACACACGTATCAGAGTTGGAGACTGATTATAGAAACACAGTAAGACCATCAGTGCCATCAGAGAGTTAACTCACCTCAGATGCAGATGCTGTTTGACGAGCAGAGACAGCAGAGACTAACAGGGGAAACACAGACAAAAGGGCAAAATATTTTAGAAACTTTTAATTAGTTTGTAACAAACAAAATAATTATTTATAATTATATCAGGTTGCCATAGACCATCTAATAATAGCTCTCTAATTAGCTGGAGTCGGTCCACACACAGGTCTCGAACCCACCACTCTCGCCAGCTTCACGAAACATGCAGTATGGGAGTCAAACACTCTAACCAATGAGGTAAAAGCCCAGTCACCTTACTCAGCAGTTACAAGCAATTCTTGAAAGAGATTGGGTTGTGAGGATTTACTGTACACATACTGCCGCCAGCTAGCCTAGCTAGATAAGATTTACATGATGAAATGTTGTATGTGCACACACACGAACAACACAGTTTGTCTATCTGTGAAATATAATACTATTGATAACATGTATAAAATTCTTACAGACTTTATACAGACATACTGTATAAAACATTTCTGACTAACCTACTAATAGACTGCAGTATATAGTGTTTTTCTACTCCTACAAGCACTCACAGTATTGACAATGTATGCCTCACATAATTCACACACAAATTTGTACATACATTCATACACTGGTGGCAGAGACTGCCATACCAGCTGCCATCCTAATACATTTATTATTTACCTATTTCTGAAAATAGTAAATGTAAATAACAAGTTAATATTTTCATTGACAATAAATACATAGAAATGCATGCATAGTAAAAAGCTATGGAAAAAAATGTATGTGTAAAAAGTAACCAGTCCCTCGGTCAACAGACCGCTGTTAAGCAAAAGTGAAACAGAACATTGCCTTAACCAATCAGCTGATCTGTAAGTTAGGCCAACAGAATACTTCTTTTCAGCGGACGGTATGATCCATCTTCATCACTAAAGTTGCTGTTAAAGTAGCAATAAACAAGGCTTCGTCATGTTAATATTATCTACAGTAGGTGGCCATGTAATAACGGGAAAACGTTCGGTGAGGTGGTCATTGGCGTGGAAATATCTCCCTTCAGAGTGATGTCACATAATGCGTTGCATCACTCTGTCGGGAGATATTCCACAGTAATGACCGCCTCACAGAACGCTATCCCTTACTTATTTTTGTGTTGTCTAACCCATACCTGTGTTGTGTGTGTGTCCTCCTCTATATCTAGTCAGGATCAGCATGAAAAACCCCAGATTGAGAACAGCACTGAGAATTAGAATAGAACTCAGGACTAGAACCACAGTTCCACACCCACCACTGCAGAACTGATCTGCAAGAAGAGAACACACATGGACAATACACACATACCATCAACAGATTAAGAGATAAGAGTTTCCGCAAAAAAAGAGAGACAACTATTCGTTTATCTGTTATAATTAATCTGTTATCAAGAATTATCATCCTGAGAAATTAAATACTCATTTCTGATTGATTGGATCCCTGACAATGGGGCACCTATGAAGTAGGTGGTATGAATCTTTAATCTATATCAAAGCTCTTTTGAATGCACTGTTACAGGCCTATAGTACATCACTGTTGCACTAGTGAGCAACAATGGAATCAGCTGTTATCAAGATCAACGCGGTCAGTAACCAAAGCAAATAGTACAGCGGCTGAACAGGTTAGCTTCTTTAAAAACTGAACGACATGACTCTTTTATGTTTTAAATGGTGAAAACAGAAAGCAGAGAAAAAGGTAGAGAGAAGGCACATACCATCATCCGTTGTGTCGGTCAATTCAGCATCAGAATCATCTGCAGAAGTTGTGTCCAATCAAAGACATTAAAGACATTACTAAGGCATTAAAGACATTAGTAAGATGTTACTAAGCCATAATTGTAGAAAGAAGAGTGTGAGAGAAGGGGGGGATTGAGAGAAGATTAAATGATTACCTGTGACAGATAAGTAGGTGATGTTGTGGAAGTCCACACGTCCTTCAAAAATCTTCCCACAGTAGTAGAGTCCAGAGTCAGATACATTCACATTCTTGATCTCCAGAGTAGACGTGTTGGTGCGTTTGTTTAGACTACACTCAACATGAGTCTTGTTAAAGCCGTTATAATACTGGACCACGGTCTCTTTGCTTAACCAGGATATTGTTTTCTTGCCATGGTAGCTTATGGTCACCATACACACAGGAGGAGAATGACTGGTTTGTCTAAACCAGATAAATGAGCCATATCCAAACTCACTCGCACCTTGGGAACACTTCATACGGACCGACTGACCCTCACGCACCACCATTGAGCTGGACATGGACATAGAGAACACAGCTAGAAGAACACCTATTATACAAAAACACACACACACACACACACACACACAAATAAATACAAAGTATACATGATTACAGTAAGTCACTAACCATTTCTTCTGAACTGAGTAATGGTAATAATTATACTTACCTATCCCGGCACTGCATAAATAACACTCTGCCATGGTGTGTGTGGTAGAATGTTGTGGTTCGGAGTGATCACTGAGTGAATATCTCTGATATATGACCTACTGTATGTGATGAGTAGGCATGGTTGTTATCACTAACTCCCTCCCCCCTCTCTGTCTCGACCAATTAGCAGACGACACACAGGAGACTTTGAAGTTTCAGAGTTTGTAGTGGCATCTAAAAAAGGTAAAACAAACTGCCTTGTCACATATACCGGAAACAATTGTTTGCTTGAGATGTTTAAGTTCAAAACATCTCAACTGATAGCCTAAGTTTGCTGATTGGCTTGAAGTCGATGTGAACGAGGTCAATGAGCGAAATCCCAGACTCTACCATCATGAGATTTACAGTTAAACTGAACAATTAAACACTTAATGTAGTCTAAGTGGAGCAAGCACATCACTCATGAAAACAACTGATTTAAATGCAGTTTATACTCAAAGGAAAATACACATCCATAAATTAACCACATGGGCCTTTATTTGTTGTCAATGGATATGATTGGTTTCTGTGTGTGTGTTGATTATTCTGGCAATTAGAGACCAATTCATTGGTAAAAGTACTGAATAGTGTATACAACAGAAATAGACATTTTGCTGATACCTCACTATTGGAAACATGCCTGGACATCTGAGGTGCTGAAACTGCGTTCCTCCTACTTTGGTTTGTACTTTGCTTATGACTTATGACTACATAGACATGCACACACACACACACACACACACACACACACACACACACACACACAGAGAGAGAGAGAGAGACACACACACAGACACACACAAACACAAACTTTTGTGTGAAAATTGTTGCACTGTGGAAAATTAGTCTGACCAAATTAGTCTGACCTTTATTTGTGGTTTTGAACACACATACACACTCAGATGAGACATGACAGGAAACTAATGCAGAGCCCCTCCCCTCCCCTAACCCCACCACAGATACGCTTCTTCACTCTCTCTTTCTCACACACATAAACTCTCTCTCTCTCTCTCTCTCTACTCACACAATACATGAACTTCACAGACTGTATTTGCATTGGCTCAGGTACTGTATATGTGTATGTACATGTGACCTGTGCTGTCCTGTAAGACTCCACCTACTGCCTGGGCTTGACCCAATACCTCACAGCATCACCGGTTGAGGCCATCTGGTCTCACACATATTTCATACGGCAGGAGACCTCTCAGGAGGAAAGGTGTGCATGGTGTAACTGATAAGCACCAAATTCTGGGCCCTATGCACAAGCAGTGACCATGGGCCCCCTCAAAGCCTGGAATACAATTACAGACTCCTCCCCCTACTTGGGGCCCTGGTAACTCAGTCCCCCCTCCCCCCCAGTATGATGCCCCTGCTGATCAGGAAGATCAGGACAGTGTCACAAAAACAAACTAACTGGTGGGATGCACAGTCCTGCAATAAAGACTGACTTTTTACCTCCAACAAGGAGGTTATTTTTTTGCAGGCGTCTGTGTGGTGTGTGTGTGTGTGTGTGTGTGTGTGTGTGTGTGTGTGAAAGAGGTTTGGAAGTTACTGTAATAGCTACAAACTTGCAAAGTTTACAAAAGAGTTTGATTAGCCGAGTTTAGAGGGAGGTTTTGCATCAACAGGTTATCTGGAACAGTGGCTTTACTTTAACAACCTGTGGTCATCTGTAAACAGTCCATTGACCACTGATACAGACACACACACAAACAGTTAGTTTATTGGTTGAAGGTCTGACAATTGTTCCACTGTGAGAAATTATTTTTAACAACCTTTCTTATTTTCTCAGACCACCACCCCCATCAACATCTGTGAGACAGGAAACTAATGCAGCCCCACCTCATAACCACAAACACGCTCATTTACTTTTTTCACACAAATAAACTGGGTGTTATGCAGGCATCGAACAACCTATGTATGACATACTGATCACAAACACACATACAGACACACGTCACGTAACCCACAATTTCACCTCGTCCATCTATATGTGCACACACACACACACACACACACACACACACACACACACACACACACACACACACACACACACACACACACACACACATACAACATACACACACATACATACAAACAGCAGTAATGCCATACTTGAACTGGAATTCCCCTTTTTGTAGGTTGTAGGCCTCAGATTCAGCACCCTGGACAGAGACATCAATTCCTAACCTATTTCTGCAGTGGATCTGGCCACTCATTTCTATGGACATGACCAGTGTGGTCAGCATTTGATCATCATCATCTCACTAAGTGTAGACTATGAACATTAGTTTTATTCTCCACTCACTTTGCATGTCTTTGCTACCTTTCCTATCCAGAGCCTGTTCTATGTATCCATGTTTGTTTATGTTTATCTGAACCTCTCCCCCTATACCAGAGAGGATTCAAGTGGAGCCTATACCCTTTACCTCCCTGTGTGTCTCCCCAGCAGAGGTGCTCCTAGCTGGCTCCTAGAATACCATTGGATCATTAGCTACTGTAGCTGCAAGGCAGTTTCTGAACTTGGCTATTTTCTCCCATGCACTCCAATAGAGTGATTTAGGAAGTGATGTGAACCCTCCTATAATAAAGTCTCTAACTGTACACACTCAGTGCACACATACAGAGATGCTCTTTACTGCCTGTATACCTGTCTATAAAAGCACGTTCAGCAGTATGCTATTTACTATAGTTTATATTATACAACATGTACCACCACAAAAAAGTCAACACAGACATCTTTGGACTGTATTTGTTGTCTTTGTCTGCAGGTATACCTGTTTATAACATGGCATTAACACCACCACTTACTTTATTCACTTGATTTCTCATTCATACTTTATTCTATTTAGCCTTTACGGGTACGCTGTCGAGTCACGCTGCTCCGTTAGCGCCTGTTTATGTTTAAATGTTTTTATAATTTATTTTTGTTTATGTCCCGTTTTGTCTAAACGTGTTTGTATTCGTGTTGTTGAACATAGTCGCTACGTGGGCATGTTTTTCTGGATTGTCTTTGTCATGTAGTTTTTATGTTTTGGCGTCTTCAGTCCATCGGATCATGCGTTACCTGCCCTAGCCAACGGCAGTGGTTTCAAGGCTAGATTAGCCTGTTGCGCAGCTCGAATCATCTGAACAGCAGAGATCGTGGTCATCATCCACTGCTTCAGAGTTACAACGCCGTAGCCCTCCATGCTTGCTTTTGTTTGATCTCTTGACATATGTTGTGGCTACATCGAAGATGCATCCACCTGCCGTTGAAAATTGCAGCTTGGAACTGTGTTCTCCCTGCATGGAGTGATGTGCGATGTTGAGCGGCTGACCTATCCATGGATGGTCGAAAGTATGACTCCCACAGCCTATGCCTCCATCGTCTGATAGCCTACAGATGCCTCCATCATCTGATACAGAGGAGCAACTTATGTGCACCACCCTGAAGTAGCCAGTGAGCCTTCCTGCCGTTACCAATGGACTGAGTGACTGTTTTGTGTTTTGTGTTTTGTCTGTCTGTGTTCGTTTTAAGCGCTTTGAGTGGCCTTGGTGCCGAAAAATGCGCTATATAAATAAAATTTACTTACTTACTTACTTTATTCAAGTGGAATTACATATTACAAGAAAGAAGTACAGGGGCAAAATCATCTTAGATAAAAGTGTAATATGAAGTGATTATTATAGAGGCCTATTTTGCCAAGTACAGAAGTCACTGAGGGATGCAATGGATTGAATTGAGGCCCAAGGTATGCTGGGTTGGCTGAATATTACTCGGGACATCCTCAAGTTGCCCCAACAAAATGTTAAGCATATTGTACTTGTACTATGCATTGCAAAGATGCACACTGATGCCAAGACATACATGTCATGTGTATGTAAGTACTGGTACACGTTTTAGTGGGTTTATTCTACTGTATTAAAGAGTCATATGGGTGGGCTACAGTGTAATGGCATGCATGTAACGAAACACTGAAGACTGACAATAATGAAGACTTTTGACTTGAATTAAGCATGATTTGTATAGCAGAGTTGGGTCATTTCGCCCTGAGGTTTGCAATCTCAATTGGCCAACATAAGGTATTCTGACTTCTGAGCATTGATTCACCCACTCCAGCATTAGGATACTGTGGGTATCATTTCTGCCTACTGCCTCACAATTTAGCACTTTGTTGCTACAGTAGGCTACTATAACAAGCTAGATATCACACTGTAAAAACATTACGTAAGCAGAGGGGGGAAAAATATGTCATAGTACAAAGATGTACAGGCTATGTGTAGATAGTACTGCTAATTTATCTAGTAGTATAATAGACCCATGTGTCTGTGTGATCGGCAGAGAGTGTGTGTCTTCTCTCCTCTCTGGCTGTGTAGATCAGAGCTGCAGATTTCACCAAGTCCTGAAACACAGAAACAGTGTCTATTAAAAGAGGCTGTAACCAAGAGATGAGAGGATGCTGAAGCCCTTCCTCAGAAATAACCTTGGTTGATGTGACATAAGAATCAAGAAAAAATATTAATTTTAGTCATTAATATAAATAAATAATTAGGATATGGCGGTAGGTCAGTGTGTGTGGCTGTGTCTCTTAGCAAAGCCTAATGGAATGCTACTTTTGTCATGAAACACTACCAGCGGGTAATCATGCACATTGTAAACCCAGCTGCTACAGGAACTCAAAATATTAGTGAAAATTGATTGGCACCAACATTTTATTTTTTATCTTAACTTTTACCGTTTTGAAATATTTCTTTTTTCTTTTTAAATGCAAGTACTTTATACTCAATATATCTGAGCTAATGGTTGTTAGATGTGAGCACCAGTCAGCTACTCAAACATTTTAACTGAACCTTTAACTGAACCCAAATTTGACTGAGTTGGTGGTGTTATATATAACAAGCAAGGATCTTTTTAATAATGGCCTAAGTAAGAGATGAGTGAATTATGTAATGTCTAGCCACAGTCAGCCAGATGTAATGTCTAGCCACAGTCAGTCAGATCAAGCAAATATAATAAAAGCTTGATGAAGTTTGAAACCTTTGCATTATAAAGTGATTCAGGATTCAGAAGTTAAACTGACCTGCTGTCCAGTCCCAGAGCCTGAATGAGAAACACAAAAAGACAGGAGGTTGATCAGCTTCACTTATGTGTGTGATTAAATTAGGGGACTGCTATGCCCAGAAAAGCTCTTTAAATCAGAAGTGCTGTAGCCCTGATGTTTTAATGTGTTGTAATATACCTGTGCTTTGTCCCTCTCTGCGTCTGGTTAGGTTTAGGATGAATTGCACCAGATTGAGAACAGCACTGACAGCTAGAATAGAACTCAGGACTAGAACCACAGTTCCACTACCCCAACTGCAGAACTGATCTGCAGAAAAAAGAGCGCACACACACACGGACACACACACACACTGTAAGAAAACATTGACAAAGAAAAAAAACATGTTCTAGTACTACATTGTTAGTAAAATGTACTTGCCAATACCTTCATTTCTTTACAATAATGTAATGTTTCATTAAAAGAAGATGCAAATTAAGAATGTAGGAATTATGAAAAATTGTTTCCTTCAATTTCTTTTTTTCTATACACAACAAACTGTACCATTTTTGCTATTTACAACACACACACACACACAAACACACTCACACGTACCATTGTCTGTTACCTCTGCATTAGAGTCACCTACAGAGTAAACATATACTTCATTATTATAATAGAAGATAAAGAGAGTCAGTGAGAAAAAGAGAGTTAAATAATTACCTTTAACAATTAGGTGTGTGGCATTGTGGAAGTCCATGCAACCTTTAGGATTAATCTTCCCACAGTAGTAGAGTCCAGAGTCAGACACACTCACATTCTTGATCTCCAGTGTGGACGTGTTGCTGCGTCTGTCTAAACTCCAGCCGATGTGAGTCTCACTAAAGCCCTCATGATACTGTGCATTGATCTTTGAGTTAAATATTTCTTTGGCGGTTGTGTATCTTTTGGGGTTAACTTCTGTAAATGTCTTGTCAAAATAGTTTATGGTTACGATACACACTGGAGGAGCCTGTGCGCTTTGTCTCAGCCAAATATACGAGGTAAAACCAGGCTCACTCACACTTTTAGAACAGCTCATCTGGACAGACTGACCCTCACGCACCACCACTGAGGTGGACATGCACATGGAGAACACAGACATCAGAAGACCTGCCCACACACACACACACACACACACACACACACACACAAATAAACCCAAAGTTTGCATGAATTTGTCACGGACCATTTGTTCTCTCCACTTTGAAAAGTGAGTGATTATATACTGTAGTATATATTGTAAGCAGTATTTGTAAAAAGAATACTCACCCATCCTGTAAAACATTCTTCTGCATAAATAACTCTCTGCCATGGCGCGTGAGTGTGTTTATGTGCAACAGGTTGTTGTTCAGTTAGCGGATGCCTAGTGATCGCTGAGTGAGTATCTTTTATATATGACCTACTGTATGTGATGAGGCGTGGTTATTACTAACACGCTCCCCCTCTCTCTGTCTCGACCTATTAGCAGACGACACAGAGGAGACTTCAAAGATTCAGAAGCTGTAGTGGCATCTAAGAATATAAAACAACAGATTTAAATGTAGATTATACTCTACTACTATTACTCTTTACATTTCTACAGCACTTTTCAAGACACCCACAGCGCTTTACAGTGGAAGGGGGACCTCACTACCACCACCAATGTCAAGCACCCACCTGGGTGATCCACAGCAGCCATTATGTGCCAGAACGCTCACCACACACTCAAAGGAAAATACACATCCATAGATTAACCAGATGGGTGTCAATGGATATGATTGCTTACTGAGTGTGTGTGTGGAGATCAGAAAATGAGCTACAATGGCCTTTTAGCCAGATGGAAAAGTAATCTGACTACATCTCATGGTCAGATTAACACAAAAGTGAAAATGTCCAAATGCAGTGAAATGAGCAAATGCAAAATTCAAAAACTTTAATTTAGCAAAACTAAAACAGGTTGTACCCTGTACTCAATGTCCAAAACGGTGGAAAATGAGTCTGACCTCAAAGCCACTCGCACACACGCACCCTCTGTCAAGAGCAGCAAGACGGGAAACCAAGGCAGTTATACCAACACCACAACACGCACGCGCACACACACACAGTTACAAACACAAAAATGCATTAGGCACACAGTGCAAAATACATCTGTTTTGCTCTGCCTATCACACAGCATCACAGGCCAGTGTCCTCACAAACGAGCTAAAGGCTGTAGAGCAGGGGTGGGCAATTATTTAGGCCGAAGGGCCACATTGGCTTTTAGATTTTGACAAACAGGCCGGTTTAACAGTCAACTGCTTGATGCTGGGCAGACAAATTGGCAGTAGCCCCACTTTCTTCAAAGGACATGTTAAGGCCCAGTCCCATTTCTATCACTTCACTATCACTTCCCCTCGATTTTGGCCCTAACACTCGGTTTGCGCGTTCATGTGTAAGTGTAGGGTGTCCCAATACTTTCGGGACCGAGGGATAGTGGCTTTCAGCCCTTCAAATCGCCCCTTCAAACGGAGGGAGGTCGGGTGCAGACTTCGAACGAAGTGAAGTTGAAGTGAAGATGAAATTACCCACGATTCTTTGCGAACTGCGTATCGGTACCCGATCTGTGTCCGACTGCCCGAGCTGTGTCCCGTTCTCTCAGCTCTGGATAAGAACTTAAAAAATATAGCTACTATTGCAATTAAGCATGTATATATATATTTTAATGTTGGGATATCTTAGTTTGATGTAAATTCAGTTGAATGCCGCACTGGTGTGTTAAAACATGACTATTAGAAAGATTGATATTTTTCAAAGTGCGCAAATCTTTCACCAGAATTACCAGAGCCTCTCATGTGGGTGATGATAATTGTCGATGACGGCTTTTGAACAGTTTACCCCGGTTAAGAGCCTTTTATCCGTTCAGTGTTAACGATAGACGCATGAAACAGGTGAAGACGTTTTTATGCGAAGTGCTGTCCCATTTATTAGGGGAAGATCGCACTTCTCACTACACAATCGAGGGGTGTCTCATCTTGGAGGGAACTCGAAAACGAGTGCTAGTGTTAGGGAATAGAAATGGGATTGGGCCTAACATACAGGGTCAGAAGAGGGATTTGTATTTCATCAAAACAACATATTTGATAAGTCAGGCCTATAATCTAAATCGCCTTGGCTAAATGATAAATTATTCTATTTTGGGAAGGCTCCACGGGCCGGATTAAATAGCCCAACTGGCCGCATGTGGCCCCCGGGCTTTAATTTGCCCAGGCCTGCTGTAGAGTGTTTATCCTGAACTTCCCCTTGGGGATTAATAAAGTATGTGCCTGTCTGTCTGTCTGTCTGTCTATCTGTCTATCTATCTATCCAGCTATTTGTTGCTTCATCAAGGGTTTGAGAATCAAAAAGCAGACAAACACGGAACTTGAGACTCGAGACATTAGATTGTAAACTTTACTTGAGAGACACACAGGACTTGGCAAACGCAATGATGTGGCAGGGAACACTGGAGACACAAGGGTTAGGGCTAGTCTACAATCATGAGACACAGGAGGTCAGGGAACAAGGCACAACAAGAGGCAGGTGAACACAGAACTAAAGACAATAATCAAATGAATAGGTAATCGTGAGAAACAGGTGAGGGCGGAGACACAGGAGAAAAAGAAGCACAGGACTAGGAACAAAAAAGTAGCAGAGAACTTTTATGATGATCAGCCCTTGACTAATAACCTGTCACATTCTCGCACAATTCTGCTTCATTCTCTTCTCCCTTCAGTAACCCAGACGGATTACTGAAGGGAGAAGAGAATGAAGCAGAATTGTGTAGGAACTTGGAAGGCAATGACCAGGCCACCGTGTGACTGCACTCTCACACTTCAGTTTGCACTAACACTCCATCTTACTCTTACACAGCACAAACCCATCAACAACCCCCCCCCCCACACACACACACACACACATGCACACAGACCACATATACACACACACACACACCTACAGAACAAGAAACCAGGGCTAACATAACGTAGACACAACCACAACACACACATACAGTACACACACCACATACAAGTAACTGAGGCGTACAGCATAGATCACTATATTTAGAAGCAAGCACTTTTGCTGTTGTACACACTCTCCCTCACACACACACACACACACACACACACACACACACACACACACACACACACACACAGATGGAAATAAAATCAGACTACTGTCCTCTACCACTGCTCCATCTGTGCCAAACAGATGCTAGGACATTGAAGCTATTTTGTAGTTGTTTTGTGGCCTGACCATTGTTTGCTATCTATGAGTGTGTGGTGCACCTGAGACCTAAGGAACACACATTTTACCATTACTTCTTCTCTATGACATTTGGGGTTTCACTATCAGTTGTATTTTGTTGTGTTTGGAGACTTGTCCCAAATCTGAATCCCACAGAAGAGTCAAAGATGCAACCCTCATGTGTGTCATTTTGCGGTCGGCCGGGACACTAATCCACACCTGACAGATGCAACTTTTGCTTTTCCATATTTATTATGCATAAAAGAGTGCCTGACAAATTTGAGTTGTTGCACAAATTTACTGATGGTTGATGACACAAGTTAATGTCCAGGATTCTGGCATCTGGTCATTAAAAGGCAGCTTATAAGGCCTGAGGGGTGGTGATCATTGAGTAGACGAATCTCCTGGATTGGTGATCCTCCTCTTCCTCTTTGCATAGAAATTCATCTAGTGGTGTGTGTGTGCGTGTGCGTGTGTGTGTGTGTGTGTGTGTGTGTGTGTGTCCATTCATCTAGTGGCAGCATAAATGACGTGTGGGTTGTCAGTCTGGAAGTTGCTCCTCCTCTTCTTGGCAGAGAAACTCAGAGCTGCATAGTTCATAGAGTCTGCGCTATGTGTCTACAAAGATACAAATACACATACACACACACATGCACACACAGGCAGACAAAAACATTGTTTCAGCAGTATGGACTTGATAGAATAGGCCTGGGCAAACTAAGGCCCGGGGGCCACATGCGGCCCGCTGAGCTATTTAATCCGGCCCGCGGAGCCTTCCCAAAGTAGAATGATTCTTTTAGCCAAGTAGACTAATATAATAGGTCTAAATTATCAGATTTGTTGTAGTCATGAAATACAAATCCCCCCTTTTAACCCTGCATGTTAACATGTCCTCTGAAGAAAGTGAGGCTACTGGTTTGAGACTCGCCAATTTACCGGCATCAACCGGTACCCGGCCCATTAGTGAAAATCTACACGCCAATGTGGCCCTTCGACCAAAATAATTGCCCACCCCTGTGATAGAAGATCAAGGTTGTTTTCGGAATATACAACATTTCATCAGGTACATGTTCACACACACACACACACACACACACACACACACACACACCTACAGAGAACATCTTTAGTGGTTTAAACTCTATCAGTGTCATCAGAAAGATAATCTCACCTGATCAGGTGCCACTGGTGTTTGAGGAGCACCAGAGGCTAAAGGGACAAGAGACAAAGACAGTCAGCAAATAATCCCTTTAAAGCAATAATCCAGAGTGAATCAACAGGTAGCTCTGCTGTTTTACCTTGCTGGACACGGTTAATAGCCACCACAATGACGGAATTTTGTGTGAGATAATGAAACAGCAGCTAACAGAATGCAGAAGGTTTTTTTTTTTTTTTTTTTTTTGGTCTTTTACATTTAGATGTGCTATGTGTTTAACAGTAATGAGCATTACATTTGTTATGCATAGTCATTGGAGTGTATAAAACCTACAAGAATTCCATTCCAGAAAAATGTGTTTAAGCTAATGTAATAATTTACCATGAATGCGTCTGGTCACAGTCAGGATGATGAACACCAGATTGAGAACAGCACTGAGGACTAGACAGGCACTCAGGACAAGAAGCACAGTTACAGACCCCCCACTGTCACACTGGTCTGCACACACACACACACACACACACACACACACACACACACACACACACACAAATAAACATACAATCAACATAATAATGTGTTGAATGATCGGGAAGATCATTTTATTGTCCAACTTCAAGCCCACTGATATATCTTAAACTTTGAGCAGAAACTGTCACTCAAACTGAGCAAGAGACAAGCTGGGTTGAAACATGATACTCTCCAGTGAAAAATGGGGAAGTTGCAAAAGGGACCCTTTTCTAAATGCTGTGCTTTTCAACAATTCAGTATTACATGTTTTAAGCATCCTTATGTATTAACATTGTTTGGATATAATTTAATAGGAAATCCTATCAAGACATGTACTCTTTCCTCCATTTCTGTGCACACAGACATTTTGGAAAATGTGCTTTCCCTCCATTTCTGATTGACAGGCCATTGTTCTAAACCCTTAGCTCAAAAAGAGGAAGTTCCCTTTGCCACCTAAACTGTTTGGTTCATAAGATTGTGTCTTACAAAGTTGGTGATAATACTAACCCCATATATATTGTTTGTAAAATCCTTTATGGGAATTATATTTTTACTAAAGTGTGTTAATAAGTTTATTAGAAAATTGAAAAATTAAGTTTAAGCTGCTGGTGCTGGTGACAGGGTGCCTGATGCAACACCCCTGCCATTGGTCAGACCAGTGCGCCTCACACCTGCCATGCGCCAGCAACTTAACCTTATAGGATGTTAAACTTGACATACGTAAGAGAAGGAGGAACTAGTCTTATGTTTAAAAAGGCATGTTTCATGTTAGAAGGGAAGACTTTTGTACTAACACTTTGCTCTTGTAGTCTTTTACATTTTTGTACTTTTTACCATTTTAAAATAAAACCAATTCTACCCTTTGGTAGAGTGAAAAGGCATATTTGCCTGAGCTCTTTTTAAGGGACCTCGGTCCCCCCCCCCCCTGTGGTGCTTGCAACACATCCTGAGCAGAAGTTAGACTCGGAACACACTTCTGCTTGGGATTCCTATCCGTCCAAGGAGAGGTGAGTTGGTTACTTTAAAAACTCTGACATACTCAAAGGTTCATCAAAAGCTAGCTGTGGTAGAGAGGCGTCTCTGGTTTGATTGTGACAGGTGATAGCAATCAATCCGAAACCGCAAGAAATGATGTAGAAGTAATCAATCAACACATACATGACACCAATTCACAAACAAACACGGCACAGTGCTTTCGGTGGAGAAAAAAGTCTTTGCTACATGGGCAATGCACTAGTTCTGTGGAATTTGACTTGAAAAGAGTTGCCAAATACAGCTTTAAGGGCTGCCCGTGCTGGGCCAGTACTGCGGGGCCAGTGCTTTGCTGATGACCAAACCCTCAAGGGCCCCACGGCAGGTCCCATATGCTGGCCCAAAAGTGAGCTTAAAACGTCCATGCATACTGTAGGCTTGCTTGCTGGGTAATAGATTGCTGTGACCTACTCTTATTATCCTCTGTCTACAAACTTATCTCAGCAACGTTATCCAGTTGGATGACTTTCAATTTAAAATGTTACATTAGCTTGTATTGGTTTGCTCTAACTATCCACTCTCCCTCTCACTCCCGGCGCAGTGCTTTCGGTGGAGAAAAAAAGCCTCTGGGCAATTCACTGGTTTTACATATATGTGTGTATTTTACAACCACTACTCTCATATCTTCATGCCAATGGAATGGTCAAGGGACTAGGCCTACATAATGCGAGTTTCCAATCGGTAAATTATCCTAAATCCTTAATGACCAAAATTATCCTAAATCCTTAATGACCAAAAATTAATGACACCTTTTCCTATTTAATTTTTTTTCAATATTACAATCAACATTACTCAAAATATCAGTGACATACCTTTCTCTGGTTTGCTTGTTATTTCAGGATCAGATTCACCTGATCAGAGACAGAGAAAAGACACAACTTCACACACAAGACTCAAGAAAGAACTAGAGCTAGATAGAAAAAGAGAGTTAAATAATTACCTGTAACAATTAGGTGAGTGACATTGTGGAAGTCCATGCAACCCTTAGGATTAGTCTTCCCACAGTAGTAGAGTCCAGAGTCAGACACGGTTGCGTTTTTGATCTCCAGTGTGGACGTGTTGCTGCGTCTGTCTAAACTCCAGCCGATGTGAGTCTCACTAAAACCCTCATGATACTGAGCATTGATCTCTGGGTTAAATATTTGTTTGGCGGTTGTGTCTCTTTTGGGGTCAACTTCTCTATAGTTCTTGTCATAATAGTTTATGGTTACGATACACACTGGAGGAGCCTGTGTGTTTTGTCTCAGCCAAATGTACGAGGTAAAACCAGCCTCACTCCCAGTTTGAGAACAGCTCATCTGGACAGACTGACCCTCACGCACCACCACTGAGGTGGACATGGACATGGAGAACACAGACATCATAAGACCTGCAAACACACGCACACACACACACACAAATAAACACAGAGTTTGCACGACTGAATCACTAACCATTTCTTCTGAACTGTGAAAAATGAGAGAATAGAATAGAATACATTTTATTGTCACATGACAATTATCTTTAGAATCGAATAACATTTTTTATCACATGACAAAAAAAACACATATATCACAACCAACATCCACTCTGTGCATCAGACACATAAATACATAAAACGTGTATACAAAGTATACAAAGGTACAGTACATACACACAGTACATGGACAGTGAAAGTAGCCTGCTGAGTTGTATTTGTAATAGCAATATTCTTACCCATCCTGTAAAACATCTCACTGCAGAAATAACGCTCTGACATGGTGTGTGTGGAGTGTGGTGTGTGTGGACTGATCACTGTGTGTGTATCTCATATATGACCTACAGTATATGTTGAGGGGGCGTGGTTATCGCTAACTCCCTCCCTCTCTCTCTGTCTCGACCTATTAGCGGATCACACGGGAGATTTTAAAAGATTCAGCCTATGCAAAACAAACTGTGCCTGTGAGACAAAAGGGGACCTAGAGTTTCTCTCACACACACACACACACACACACACACACACACACACACACACCCCGAGACAAGGGGTATAAAAGCAATGCACCACGCACGATGTACGATGATGACATTTTAAAAAAATATGGGGGACCTCAAGATCTGAGATCAACATCAATCATCATCATCATAATCATCATCACAATCATCATCATCATCATCATCATCAAGAACTACAACAACAACCAGGAACCGTGCAAAGTTCTCTGAGGATCTTTGACGGATAATTGAGGCTCTTGTAAAGGTGGAACCCAAAATGAGTAACCTTTACAACAGCCTCAAGTATCCTTCAAAGATCTGGATAACTAATGTATTTCTTAAACTAATTATATAACTAATGTATTTTTGTAACTAATGTATTTTTACTTCCTGAAAGCTTCATTATGGGTTCCAC
The DNA here is from genome assembly GCA_027497455.2 of Sardinella longiceps. Classification (NCBI taxonomy): domain Eukaryota; kingdom Metazoa; phylum Chordata; class Actinopteri; order Clupeiformes; family Clupeidae; genus Sardinella; species Sardinella longiceps. The sequence continues at coordinate 4,723 of JAODXP020008109.1, read as the reverse complement.
CAGTGTCGCGAAGTGAGGAACCTTTAAAAGGTTTCAACTATCAATTTTTACTGTGTGGAGTGGGAGTGGTCATGGACACATACTGTATCATTTCCAGTCTAATGAGTTTAAAAAGAAAGTTCTGTTTTTAGCATATTTAGCCCCTCTCTGGAATGTCTAGCATGAAATAGAAGTGCATGTCTGATAATGTCCTTAAAACAAGCAAAATACAGTCCTATCCCATTTCATTTGCTTTTTTGTTGTGCTAGTTGGTATTACTATGCCAAAGTAATAGTTCGAGAATGTGTAAAATGTGATATGAGCTGTATTTCGCTACTGGCCTAGCTTGCGCGACCACTTTCAGAAATGAATTGTGGTCTGGCAAAGATAGCATTGCCCTGAAATTCCAGGCAGGATTAATCTATCAAATGCTACTAATATTCAATGTTATGGGACAGAGCTGGAGTCATCATAAGTTTGCCTCCTTCAACCTGCCTGTTTCTCATTAGGTCCTGATTTTACTGGGCTTGAGAGTTGAGGAAATTGCCACCTTGGCCATACTGACCAGATCGCAAACTTTCATGCAGTTTTTGGAACATCAACAGACACCACTAACCAATAGGTGAGAGTGTATGTTTTAAAATAAAGGTTTAAGGTTGTTTTAAGAACATTATCAGAAAATGGAAATTTTGTGTCAATGCAACAAAGAAAAATAGACATTTTTGCTGATACCTCACCATTGGAAACAAGCCCAAACAATAGATTATTTATTTATTTATTTATTTATTTAGTTTTTTATCTGAGGCGCCGAAACTGCGTCCCCCTGGTTTAACCACTGTTGGTCTGCACGCACACACACAAAGACAAACACACATTTTTGTGTAAAAATTGTTGCACGGTGGAAAATCTGACCTTATTAGTCTGACCTTATTTGTGGTTTTGAACACACACACACACTGCCTCAGATGAGACGTGACAGGAAACTAATGCTGTGCCCCTCCCCTACATACCCCCACCACAGATACGCTTCTTCACTCTCTCTTTCACACACACACAAACTCTCTCTCTCTCTCTATCTCTCTCTCTCTCTCTCTCTCTCTCTCTCTCTCTCTCTCTCTCTCTCTCTCTCTCTACTCACACAATACATGAACTTCACAGACTGTATTTGCATTGGCTCAGGTACTGTATATGTGTATGTACATGTGACCTGTGCTGTCCTGTAAGACTCCACCTACTGCCTGGGCTTGACCCAATACCTCACAGCATCACCGGTTGAGGCCATCTGGTCTCACACATATTTCATACGGCAGGAGACCTCTCAGGAGGTAAGGTGTGCATGGTGTAACTGATAAGCACCAAATTCTGGGCCCTATGCACAAGCAGTGACCATGGGCCCCCTCAAAGCCTGGAATACAATTACAGACTCTAATTAAGCAGTCTACTGAGTCATATGATGGCAACGGCAACTATATAATATGTATGGGGAGGTCCAGTAGGGGAGGTCTTAAGCCAGAAAAGATTGCCTCCTGGTTAGATGGGGGAGATCTATGGTTTTTGATGATGGTGCAATAAACCCAATAAAAAACTCTAGAGACATATCCATGCATGCTTTTTATTGAGCTGCTTCAGTGGTATGTGTATTTACTACCACTAAATTTGAGCTTATATTACAGCATAAAGCAACATTTGTAAACAATACAATAATATACAACAATAATATAATATATCAAATGTGTATTTCAGGTGAATATTGATATATAACTAAGAAAGTGGTTTGGAAGTTAATAGCTACAAACTTTCGAAAGATTACAATTAAGAGTTTAAGTAGCCGAGATTAGAGGGAGCTTTTGCATCAACAGGTTATGTACTGCTAGCTATGTAGGTTATGTACTGCTAGCGTTCTATTCAGGACAGGCAATGACATCTTTTAAGGAGCCTTTATGAAAGATGCTTCATAATTACAGATTTCATTTACATTTATGTATTTAGCAGACGCTTTTATCCAAAGCAACTTACATTTTGTGAACTATCTATCACTTCAAGGCAAGTCTCCCTGGAGCAACGCAGGGTTAAGTGCCTTATTGCTCAAGGGCACAACGGCGGCAGCCAGGATTCGAACCCACAATTTCCAAACTGCTAGCACACTAGTCAGGCTCCTTAACCACTCTGCTAGCACCACCACAGACTTCAGTTATTTAACAGAAAGCACAGTATGCAAGAAATGATCAGTATGCAAGAAAAGGTGTCCCAAAAGTTATATAACTTTCTTTAATATACAATTAAATATATTCCAGTATTTAGAAGTTTTAGGTGTTTGTCTGGGCAAAACGGAAGAGTTGACAGACACTGAAATTTGAAAAAAAAAAATATATATATATATTTATGAAGGGATATTTGTGAAGGATACTTGAAAAGACAGTACTAATCATTTTTACAAAGTAAACATACTGTAAATAATCACATCAGCAAACACATGAGCTATCTTTCATAAACACTATTCTATATTTATATAATATTCTATGTTTTGGATTAAGGAAGGACTTGTCCATAGCTAATACTGGTTTGGTTATTAATGATCATATTATTATAATATATAATATAATTATAATTATAATAATATTTCATATCACTATATTGTATCAGCATAGTTGGTATATGATCTCTATACAGCTGCAGATACAGCGGGCGGAGGCGTGTTGAGTTCAGACATCTCCATGTCATCATAGAGGTCTTCATCTCCACTCTGCTGCCCCTCTCTGCTCTGACGTCCAGAGGTCTGCTCTCCTCTTTTGCTCCTCAGCTTAAACCAGATCACAACTGCAACCAGCCCCAACAGCCCACAGCCCACCAGTCGACCATACTCTCTGTAGAAAGGCAAGGGCACCTCTAACGGATCCAAATACACAAGGCGAAAGGCCCCCTCAGTACAAAATGATTCCTTTTCTGCCTTATTCTCTCCAAACAGTCCAGTCTCTTCAGCAGACAGCTTTTTCCCTTTAATATGTCCACACTTCCATGTGTACACCACCCCACTGTCCTCCTCCTTGAGGTTGGAGATGGTCAGGAGGGAATCTGCTCCTCCTTTCCTCACTCGTGGTTGTTCTACGTTCTGACTGTACCACTGTATGCGGTGGGATTGCCAAGAGCTATTCAGGTGGTCGGCGATATTCAGGACGACAGTTTCGCCGTGAGAAAACATCACATCCAAGGGAGAGGCTTTGGTGCAAAAATGGACCTGATGTTTGCCTACTCTCTTATCATTCACAATACAAGAATAGCTCCCAGATAGTCTTTGTGAGAAAGATGGGATGATGAGGGAGTAGTCTCCAGTGTCTGTCCCATTTAGCATGTACATCACTTCCTGTGGGTGGGTCTGATTAATGCTAAACAGGGCATGCTCTGTGTCAACAGTCCAGTGCACTTTATCAGGGACTTCCTGCTCTGGAAAGCAAGGAAGAGTCACATTCTCCTCATCATAACCAAAGACATCTCCAAACCCTGAAAATATTACAATGTGTTTCATTCTATAACTCAGGCATTGAGCCTCTTCCTGTATAACACAATAGAAACAGAACTTACTTAACGCTGCCTGACCCAATTTTGACATTGTAACCAGAGAGTTCCTAATGTCCACCTGCAGTCTGCCCCTCCACCGCATCATCAATGGCTCCAGAGAGGTGTTGGTGTCCAGGACCAGACTCAGCACAGACGAGGAACAAGAGTAAATCTGTAGACTGCGGCCATTTCCCAAAGTAGCAGGCAAATCACACAGCGCAACATGGTCCACATCATCCACAGACAGTAATTGTTTTTTTTCTTCTGCGCAGACAGTGAGCCGGAAGTTTCTGTGATGCTTGATGATTCCGCGTCTCCTGGCTTCATCCCGATAGTTTCCGCTGTGGGACAGAGTGAGGTTGGACAGTGTGAAATAGAAATTTGGAACATTCCCATTCCCAAAAAGTGTATATTTCACACACTTGACGTCATATCCGTGTGGTGGTGGTCTCTCTGGCTGTGAGCAGTTGGCAATAAGCAAGTCTCCCTCTCCAGTAACCTTGTACAGCACATAGTCATCCACCATGCTATACATTGGAACAAAAAAGGTGTCAAAGGCAACATTTCCTCCCTGCGTAGTGAAGCATGAGTTTAGGATTGAGTCGGACACCATTGATGAACGCCAGCAGGACAAATCCTCTCACACACACCGCCATCCCTATCTTCTGCTTGAGAAATCCACTGTGTGTGTGTGTGTGTGTGTGTGTGTGAGTGAGAGTGTGTTTATTTTGACATTGCTTGGTGTGTTTACATTTCTCAGTATTTGATTGCTGTGCTTCCTTGAAGAGGGCTAAATATAGATCTCACTCAGCCTCCTTCAGCCACAAGTGTTACATCCTCCTTTTCACACCTTTTTTTAAAAGATCTTTTTTCTGCTTTTCCACCTTAGTTGCTCTCTACTCAGGTCCAAGCATACTCTCCCAGTTGCTCTCTACTCAGGGAGTCTCAAGGCTCAATTAAGTATACACTAATTACTGTTCAGCCTATCAGCATGCGGAGGATGTTTGAAAGGCAACTGATGATGTCTTAACCTCACTGACGTCAGATGCAGCACCCCCTGAGGTGCAGGTTTTGACATAACTTAACTCTAGCAAACTTAAAAAACACATCTGACAGTTACACTTGAGAGATACATCTATATTATGCGAGTTGAATCGAGTATTGTAACAATTATGCCGCAGATTCTAGC